>ML782599.1:506967-521745 GCA_009831015.1 Picea engelmannii | reverse complement strand
TTTCGGTAAATCTCTCCGCAAGTTTCCAAACAAAGAGTTAACCTCCAAGGAGGCCCAAACCATTTCATTAACTAAACATCAATTTATCCTAATAAAACACGCGAACTACATTGCCCACGATTCACTTTAAGGCACTGGTCTCACTTTTCACACTCAGCAAAGCCACAAGCTTCATTTTCAATTTGGTTATCTACTTAATTTAAATGAAACTTGCATCTAACAGTTGTTTCTCAGTATCCTTTTGATGCAAGTATATGCTTATTGATTATATATCGTGGTGAATGTTTATTTCATGTTTTATCAGTTTATGGTTAATGGTTTAAAAGAATAATAAATTCCTAGATTTCATTTTTTGTACTTAGCTTATTTCAAAGCCTTAGTATATTTGTTAGGGACTACCCCCCTTGGCTTCGCTAGGAGTTGGCCTAGACGGAGGAGTTGAGGATTAAGTGACAACACCTTAACTCTCACTTGCCCCCAAGGACACACCGAGTGGATTGAAGATTTCTTCCACATCTCCCAGGTGTGTATAAGGCGGCAACAGTTACAATAGGGAAAATAGCTTCCAAAGCTATATAATTCAACACCTAGGAGAGAGCATGGATCTCAAACTTGTTAATTATTATTTTATTGTTGAGGGTTTTGAGCTCAATCTCTATATAAAAGAAGCTCCCTCACTTGTAATGGTTGTTGAAGGATTGATAAAAGAACACATTGGCTAAGTTTTGAAGATCTGTTGAAGGAAATTGAATGTTTAAGGGCATTTTTTCATGTGCGGTTCTTCATTTTGCATCCATATTGGTGTTTCTATTGGCTGGAAATTACATCTAAATTCTGTTGCAAATGGATTTGATTCAAGGGAAAAATCTATCATCCAAAGAAGGGTGTTGGTTGAGGTGTTTCCTGTCCATTTCCCTTGCTGATTTTTGTTTTTAAATTAGATAATTTGCTGCTATCATTTCAGTGAAAGGTAGGGCAGATTTCTAGTTTGCAGCAAGGTCACCCCTTTGTTATCACGCATATGTATTTGAGGAGCACCTTTGGAAGGGCCTTCTAGTTAATGTTCCACAAATCTGAAATAACATTCATAGATGGATTCTAGCATGTTGTAACAGCATTATCTATCATCATCATTCATATATATTCGAACCATCTAAATAACCTTTGACTACATTCGCCCTAAGTCGATGTTTGGCATGAGTCTTCCTTTCAACCACCTAAAAAATATAAACTAAGTAACTTTTATTTCGCTGTTTTCTAAATTTGAAATAAACCCTAATTCCTCATCATAAATCAGATTTAGTTGTCTAGGGTTTCCCCCTTTGTGCCGGAGGAGAGCTGGCCTAAACAGAGTGAAGGAGTTACTGTGGTGACATTAGGTAAGACTTCTACATTGCCCCTAGGGTTTCAATTATATTTTAGGGATTTACCACTTAAAGTCAAGGTTAGGGAGGTAACATGTAGCAGTGAGAAGAAGAGTAACTGCAAATAGGTTGTGGAAGAGGACTTGGAGAAAAACCTAGAATCTATGTGCTTCCACCTTCTTCATAATTGACCTTTCGTGGGACCCAAAATCCTCCAAAATGGAGAGTTGTGATCCAAATTGGATAAAATGCCAAGTCTAATTCCGAAAGAGAGAAGAAGACAAAGTTGGCTAAGTATGTGGAGGGGTCAAAAAAAGGACTAAGTTTGCTGGTTTGAAGGCCAAGAATTCAAGTGGTAGGATAAATAAAAGTTATTTGTCCAATTGAATCATTAATCAATGTAAGTTATTGCCCCCACGGATAGTAGATGTTGAGAGTGTTACCTCCCAAATTGTACTTAATGATAAAATCCCTAATCCACAAGGTATGATTCAAGGGGGAACTATTAGGATGGTCACCACTGTCACCTAAGCGACCTATCCTCTTCACTTTAGGTCGACTCTCCTTCGGTTCAATGGGGATATCCCTAGTAGGATTACTAAAGCTAAGCAATGAGGCACAAGGTGAAGTGAGAGTTGCTCTATTAAAGCAATGTTTTTTGGTATTTTTGGAATATGAAAGAGGTGATGGAAGGAAGTAGATATTAGTGCCAAATTCGACAAGGAATATATTCCAATTGAATCAAAGAAGGCTTATGGGGCCAAGAAGAAAACCTCTCTTCAAAATTGGTCTATTTCATCTAAGGATTAAGAAGAAGAGATTAGAACCCAAGGGAAGAATAATCTCTCATCTAATCAAGATCAACAATGAAGACTGTTATCCACTGAGTTGCACTAGCTGGACTTGCAGTTGAGCCACCAAAGTTTGAGCAATCAAATGCTCAGTATTAAGAGTTTAGAAGTTCAGCCGGTCTATGTGACCAACTTTTTCCACATTTCCATACCCTGCGGGGAATTGTAATAAGCACTGTTGAAAAAGTCGGCATCGACAAAAAGTCGGCAAGGGTCCAGAAAACATCGTTTCGGGAAAAGTCGGAAAAAGTCGGCAAAAAATCGAAAAACCACGACAAACATTAAAACATACAAAATATATTCATTTTTTTCAAAATTTTAAACATATAAAGCAACAACAACATAAAATAAACACATTGGCACATAAATATGGAGAAAGCACTAATATATATGATGTAGTGGATGCCAATTAAAAGATGATACATCAAAATCGATACCGAATCCTCAACCCTGATAGTTGTCCAATCAAGGACTCAAAAGTGGAGAACCAATACAAAATGACCTCACATATATAAATGTATATCATCATCATGAGGTAGAAGTACAATGCAATGTTTTAAAACTCGGACTCAGCCTCAGAATTGGTCGATGGTCAACTCCAACTCCAAATCCAACTCGAACTCGAACTCAGATTGACTCGGACTGATCTTATTTCAATGATTTGGTTTACTAAATATTACATAAAATATTTAAATTTTAATGAAAAAATTATATTTTAAAAAATTCCAAACCATGATTCCAAAAAATTATTGAAACTTTGAAAGAAAGCATTATGAATAAATGAGCAAGAACATTTAAATGACAAGCAATGTTCCACCATTGCTTATATTCGGATCCTCATCATTAGTATCAATCTTTGCCTCTACCTTGTTCCTCTAGAGACATCAGTGAACACCTCCCAATTTTGATGAAACCACCTAATTGAAGCCTTATAATATGGTAGAAAAATCTTAATATGGCTAATGAATGATTTTGGTTTGAGTGAAAGGTACATTTCTGCTATGGACATGTTAGAGGAGTTCGACAATCAATACCACCAACATCAAGGTACATAAAGGGCTTGGTGCTCTTGATTAAACGCCCATCCCATACCCTCATACGTGATATAATCCAATGAAAATGTTGCAATCCTACGAATCCTGAAATACTGAAAACTGTTAAGTCTATTGGATTTTGAATGGGATATGAAATTCTACTTTCTCCATATCAAGTCCGATGAGCTTGGAACCACTCTCAAACATCCTAAAACAATTAATGGTAATGTTAAAAATTTAAGTAAAAGGATGAAAAGGAAAGATAAAGATTTAAGTAAACCATTCATTGCCAACATTTTTGGTCAAACCCTTTTGAAAAAAAATTCAATCTTTCATGTTGGTGGGGTCTAGTACCTACTTGATCGAGTCAATCCCTTCTCCTTCCTTCTCCAACAACAACAAACAAAAATGACAAAAAAAACTCAAAAAATTCGCTTTATGAGGATGATTTCCACTAACTGGCCACGACTTTTACCGAAAAAGTCCCGACTTTTACCGAAAAAGTCCCGACTTTTACCGAAAAAGTCCTGACTTTTACCAAAAAAGCGTTGACTTTTTGAAAAAGTCCCGACTTTTTCAAAAGAAAAAAAGTCGCGATTTTTGTGGGCCGATTTTTCGTGAAGCAGAAAAAATCGCTACTTTTTCAACACTGGTAATAAGAGATGTTGCATGATGAACTTTGTAAAAGGTTTAGCCACCTAAGACTTAGACATGAGTTGTTACTCTGGAGTGTTTGTTTTACTTGTTAATTATATTCTGCTGTCCAAGCAATTTATAATTTCCGAGTTTTTTCACTCAATTTCTTCAAAGCTGGAGTATATACTCATGGTTAGGCCTTAGCATGGTCATCTAATCCTAGTGTCTAATGTATATTACCATGCTAAACATCCTCCTAGAGTTTTATGGAAATGTGCTAAGTCCCCATTAGGATTTTTTAATTTTTTCATTTAATAAAAAATTTCCCGTAAAACGATTTTTTTTAATTGTAATTTGAAGTTGTAATAAAAAAGTGGTATTAGGAGGCTTCATATGCCTTGGGGGTGCTCATTTTTTAACCTAGAACACCCATTTTACCTAACTACCCACTTTTGTGAGTGAAATTAGTGATTTTAATCACTAAAAAGTCAATTTTACTCACAAAACCCAAAAAAGACATAAAAAATCAGGATTGCTAAATTTTAGCAAAGTGTCGGAAACATGTTTAAACATGTTTTGAGTGAAATAAATCCTAAAAGGCTATGTGGTAGACAATGGAAAACATCTTTGTGTTAAGTCATAAGTGGATGATGAGTCAAAGGGTGGCAATCTTTAGTTTGGTGAGATCTCCAAGAGAGGGTGCGCCTCCCTTAGAGAGAGGTGGCGCACTCCAAGAGGAGGCTGCCTACCTCTTGAGAGGTGGCGCCCCTCTTACCCACTTGCTGCCCCATGTGTCAAAATTCTGGAGTGTGGAGAGAGGTGGCACCTCCATCTCTCACACTTGGCAAAGGTTTCCCCTCCAAGTGGTGTGCCCTCCCTCCTTGGGAAGTGCGCCCCTCTCCTTATTTAACAAAGCATTCTCTCATTGTTGAGCTAGTTGGAGCTTGGGAATTGTGACATTGTGTTGCTATTGTATCATTCTTTTTTATTGGAATAAATAAAGGCTTTGGAGGCTACATTGGTGTCTACTTTCATGTGTGGAGCTTCTATGTCCAATGCTTAATTGTGAGGTATAATTTGCTTATGTGTATTTCTTTCTTTTAATAGTTATTGTATGCCTTCGAAGAGGAGCTATCTCCTAATTGGTTAAGATTATAAAATTTGTTTGTTTAATAATCTTAATGTTTGTTTACAAGTGATAGCTTTAGTTTGCATGTTCATTTCGGTTAATGCTCATGCTTATTTCAAAGTTTCTTTGTAAGTAGCATCATATATTTAACGATTTTTTGGCAAGGAATCTCTAAGTCTTTTGCAGATCATTACACTTGAAGAGGAGGATAGGCATTGGTTGCACTTACCTCACCCTTCAAGATTTCAAGGAGACATAGCCCCTCTTGTAGATCCATCAACAAAGACTCCATTTGCCCAATTTTCCAAGGGTTTCAAATCACTTTTCTTCTTCTCCTTCTCCATTTTTAAATTATCAAATTGGGTTACTTTCACTTCAGGCAAAGTAAAGCTTTCTATTTTCAAAGTAAAATATTAAGGTTGTCTTTTCTTTTGCATGATAAGAGCAAGTAGATTAGATCACAAAGCTTTATTCATAAATCTAGCTTGCAATCTATCTTAGTTTCATTTTAAAAGAAATATTTTAAAGGCTAAAGATAGTTTCATTTTGTAAAGAGTTTAGAACTCTTATCTAGGCATCTTTGTGATATTACTTATTGTTTTGGGACAACAAGTAATATCAGAAAGAAAAGGTCCTTTCTTTCTTGTTTACTTATCTCTTTTCTCATTTTTTAGTGTAGTTTTACTTATCCAATTTTCTATAAATTTATGTACATTGACTAACACTGTTTGTAGGGTCTTCTAATTGATTTTTGGGCATCTTTTCCCCAATTAAATTGCTGTATTTGCAAGTTTAACAAAAGACAAAGGGAAATGTTGCCCAAATTTTGAAGTTTTGAAGCCTCAAGAACCCCTTGAAGTACCCTATACTTGTATAAAGCTCTAAAAAGATTGTAAACGAGAGGTAGTAGTGGGGGCCCAGAGGTCCCATAGTGATAATAGTGGAGGTCATTCAATGTAAGGTGGACTAGGTCCACTATATTATTAAATAAGGTCCACTATGGTAGTTAGATATAATAAATGGGTAGTTAGATATAATAAATGTAAGAGGACTTCTTAGAAGGTTCTACTTCTAGAAGATTCCTCCTTTAGAATGTTCTTAGGTGATGGTAGCACTATATAAAGAGGTTCAAGCGATGTAATGGGACATGAAGAGAAGTATTGTATTGTGAGCTGAAGCTCATTAGGAGGAAGCCCCCTCGAAGAGGCAAGTGAACAAGAGAGGATTCCTTCCATAATAGGATCCATTGTATGGTGTTTCCCTACCTCAAGGGTTTTGATATAGTAAAGTGGTGGTTTTCTATATGGTTTCATATATCTTGTGTGGTGATTGTATTCAGATTTATTTGGATCTATTGTGATATTTTGTATTCAGTTCTTTGGTTCTTAACATAGCTTGTAGAAGACATGAGCATTCACAATCAATCTTTATGCACCAAATAGAAACCAAGATAGAGAATCTTCAAGAATTGACACCAACGTCCACAAAGAAATAACCCTTATACATCCATATGCTCCAAGAAAGATATGTTAATTAAGCTCCAAGGAGTGGAAGCTCCAAAAATCCAACCATGAGTACAAATGAGGAAAGGCTACTCTTTTTATAGAGTCTAGCTCAACTTCCTTACAATAGAATAATAATATCTCATGTGAAATCCTTAGATCTAGCCTAGGGAGGAATAAATAATTATTTCCTCTAACTAACTAATCAACAATACATAAAATAATGAGGTGGTCAAGCCACATGTACAATCCTCCAACCAAAATAGACCCAAATCAAAGAGGGAAGAAGATGAGTCAAAGGTGCAGCGTCTAGCCTCCAAAGGCCTCCAAGTGGATAGATCCACAACCAATTTCTCAAAGTAGGCAATGAAAGCCTCCTAGATCTCCTCCAAGGTCAATGTGTAGCTCTCCAATGTGAAATGTCCCAACAAACAATGAGTAGAAGCCCTCAAGAGTGGACGACTCCAATAAAATCAACTCCAATGGTTATATGTGAGGTCTCCGATTTGTAACCTCCTCCTCAAATCATGTCAACCACCTCCACAAGTCAAGGGAAGTCCAAGAAGGTTCACATGTGCGAAATAAAAGTCCCAAGGGCTAAGCAATGCATCCTCCAAGGTGAACATCCCATCAAAGTATTTGACATGTGCCTCCAAATGAGTGAACAGGTTGAGCGCTCCAAGATTTGTGATGTGGCATGGCAAGAGAGGTCTAGGTGCATGAAAAATAGCCCCAAACTGCCTAGGGCATCGTGACTAGTGCCTTGAGAGTTGTGAGGTTGCCTCGAGAGTTGTGAACTACCTCGAGAGTTATGAAAATTCCAAAGTTCACGATGAAGTCCATGCAATGTCCACTTAACCCAAAATGCTAGGGCGCTCCACCAAGGGATCCACACATCCTCAAATCCAATCATCTAGCAAGGAGTGGAGACTAGAACATCATGTGATCGAGAAATACATCATCAAAACCTCTAGCACATCATCATCCATGTCATCAATAATCCACGGAACCAAGTGAATTCCCTATCCATACAAAGCTCTTTGTGATGAAAATCACAAGGGTAGTGAAGAAATTCACTAACATAAGCCTCATGCAAAATGAGGGGCAACACACAGCTTTATAACAAGCTAAAGCAGTTTGAAAACAGAGTTCATATGAGAAAGTTATGGTCTTTGAAAGTTGACTTATGTAGACCACATTAGTACCATGTGGAGGCCACATCAACCCCATAACTCATACATGTGGAGCTAGCCAAGTATGGATTCCCAAGGATATTGTAGAGGAGGAGATCCAAAATAGGGTCAACAAGTACAATGTATCTATGTGTGTGTTGATGTTTGCACCAATAGGTGCTTCTAGAGGAATAGATCTGAGATAGGATCAACAAATACATTATATCTATTTTTTTTTTTGTGTTTGTTTGTTTATGTGTGTGTAGATGTTTGCACCAATAGGTGCAGTCTTAAGCCTAGTATGAGGTTGATGTGTTTCGTCCATGTGTGTGTACATCTGCCTTGGGGTGTGAGTAGAGGATATTTAATATAAATTTGTCTAACTGATTATATTAGTTGGTTGAGTCCTCAATACCTTTATTAAACAAGGCACCTAATGGTTTGATTTAGTCAAGGTTGATACCTTTGATCATATTTGACAAATTTGAACATCTCTATAAAAGAGTAGAGAGACAAAAATAGAGGACATACAATTTAGGAAAAGTGCAACCCAAGCATTCTCTAAAGTTAGTCGAAGGGAATTCTTCCTTGTCAGTGTGTGCTCAACATTTCGATAAGAGGGTGAAAGAACATTAGTGTGAATGGTTGAGAAGCATTGGTAGCTCATTAAGAGCACACAATAATTTCTATGTGGATAACATGCTTCAAAAGTTCTTGGGCAAAGTTCTTGTGTGTTATTAGCTTGTTTTATTTTATTCCATAATGTTCATACTCCACTATTGAAGTTTATTAATAGTAAGAATGGCATAGTTTATGCATTTCTGGGAATTAAAGTGGATTGCTACAATAGCAATGTAAAACACCATTAAATTCCTCAGATTAAGATTTGTTGTGACAAACTGCCTAGATGCATGATTCGTAACAAATTCCAACCATGCAATCATATATGTAATGAAGGATCAATCTACCTTGTCCTAGGTGTTATCAAAGTCTATTTTTAGCACGAGAATTTGTTGACAAGATTCCTTGGCCCATTCAATAGTCTCCCATGGTGTCAACAACATGTACAAGATGAATTGTCCTTGGATAAAGCCAATTTGTTCTAGGGGGAAAATGTGAGATGAAAATCACTGGATCCTTGTAGCCAATACCTCTAGCAAGAATTCTATAAGAAATATTGAGCAATGTTATTGGTTTCCATTGATTTGACGGTGTCCCCCTAGATGAGCTTTTAGGGATAAGTTTAATCAAATTTTGATTATGCATCTCCCCCATCCTTTTGTCCTAAACACTTCCAAAACCATGATTAGATTTTCATGTCTTTGAGGGCAATGGAAGATGGTGGCTAGATTACAAAGGAGAGAAACCAAAAATTTTGATTCCTTGAAGGAAAAGAACATGCGGGTTAATGTTGTAGATGATATATTAGATAAGCCACTGTCTACCATCACTTGAAGCCCCTTTCATATTCCAAGGATTGAAGTTACAATTAATGGGAAAGGATCACCAAATCCCAGTTCAAGGACTACAAAGTTGCTACATGTTGATAACGAGGGTGTTGCATTCAAAGATTTCATGAAAGTGACCTTTTCCTTAGCCTATCTTGAGGGAATTGGAAAGGTTGGTGGCCCCATTGTTGGTTGAAGGTGTCTCCTAATTACTCGAGGTAGGTTGCAAGTCATTAGATTTCCCCGTTTTCGTGCTTTCACCATCATTCCTTGAATAATTATTGGCATTCTCATTTTGAATTGGTTTCCATATCCTTTTATAGATCATCTTTTCCTATAAATTTAGTGGCTTATGTGGAGTTGCTTGAGTTTCCTTTCTTTTTCATACCTTAGTCAACCCTCCTCACAAATGCTCTCCTTAGTGGTCTCATTGTTTATTTGTTGATCATTGCAATCTTAATGCCCTGTTTCTTTTGTGCTTAATCTTTTTCTTTGTTTTTTAAACGACAATGCTTAATTAAGTGGTTGTAGGAAAAGCAAGTGAAGCAAGCATTGGGCAATTTGGTGTACATTATATTTTGTGTGTGGATATGCCCTAGTAAATGAAGTTGAATATCTAAAGGGAGGTTCTTGGATAAACCCACCACGATGTAGACTCTTGTATTAGGTCTCATTGATCTTGCATCGTGCTTGTCATGTATGAATAATTTTATGAAGAGTTTCATGATCTTTTCAAGACAAGCATAAAAATGTTCAAGCATCCAGAGAAGGTAATGATTCTAAGAAGCATATTTGGTAGAAAAATTTTCTTTCCAAGATTGAACATAAGTTGTGGCAGCCTATGCTGCTTCTTCAAATTCGAGAACGACCTTGATGAATCCTTTCCCTAGTCCCCACAAGGATTTGACATGTCATCATTGAGTCTCCTAGTTCTCCTTGTACTACTTACAAATATCCTTGTCTAGTGGAGTTATCTTGAAGAAATATAGGATTGCAACTATATTTTCTAGTCCATCTGCAGTTGTCTTGAATACTAGATCTTCTTTAAGATTGTGTCAAATTTTCCTATCTACATTTGTTGAAGTAGAGAGGGGTCTCCTCTTTTGTCAATAATGAAATATTTATTATCTGACCTCATCCTTTTTCTCTTGTATATAACAATGCTATCAGAAATGAACAGGTTTCGGCAAAACCAATCAGTTTGACCGGTTCCAGGGCGTACTGGTTTGATTGAAGGTTCCTAATTGGAAAACACTGGTTTTGTACTGAACCAGTCACAAATGTCAAAACCAGTCGGTTCAGTACAGTTGACGATGGGGACCACTTGAACTTAAATTTAATAAAATAAAATAAAGGAAAACACTAAACCTAACCCTAGGCCACCCCTAGTGCTATTTAAAGAGGTCTCCACCCTCCATTTGACTTACACAATTCATTTGAGCAATTTAGAGTTTTTGAGCTGAGTTTCTTGGGCTGATTTGGAGAGTTTTTGAGATGAGTTTCTTGGGCTGATTTGGAGCTGATTCAAGGGTTTGTTTTCAAAATTTCTTGGGCTGGTTTAGAGCTGATTCAAGGTTTGATTTTCATAATTTCTTGGGCTGTTATAGTGTTGTTTTTTCTGTTGTTAGGAGCTGTTTTGGACTATTTGAGGATCTGAACATTGTTGTTGGATGGGTACCTTCAGGGCTAGGGGAATCAAGCTAGAATCCCATTTTCGAGTCTAGTCATGTTTAGGATGTAGATGATGACAATTCAAATGATTATCTCATATGATTAGATTGTGGAGTCTAGAGTCTAGAGTCTAGACTATATTTATTAATTACTACTATGCTTATTTTTGGACTCTAGAGGGCCATTTAGAGCCTCTTTGTTGATGGATTTTGGTTATATCCACCCTTACTTGCTATATTGTAATGTCCCCATTTTTGGACATCATTATATTATAGAGTGTTATGCCTACCAGAGTAGCCAAATGGGGGTGAAAACAAGTTCTGGAGATGTTGAGGGGTTTTATTAGGCCCGACTGGCATTGTTCATCATATTTCATCATCAAGATCCATTCCGCACAGCTTGGATTTGGTTCCGTTGCATTTCGATGATTTCCGTAATTTTGAGTTATTATGGGTTATAATTTAATTAAATTCACTAAGAAGGTCGTATTGGGCATAATACTTGGAGAAACCTCTTAGTGTAATCGCTCATCGGAATCGGGAGGAAGAGCACTACAGGATAGGATGGTGAGAAGTGACTTTCAGTGGTCAGAGAAGCCACAAGGAGGGATAAATCACTTTTTAGAGGTAAAATGGTTAATTAATTAATTAAAGTGATTTAATTAAGGAATAATAAAACAAAGTAAAAGTCACTTGGAGAGAAAAGGTGAACATGGGGTATAAAAGAGAGATAGGGGCCTCTATTCTCTCATTATGTTGTTTATCATTTTGATGTCTGGCTTCTTGCTAGAGAGCCCATGCACTTGGGGGTTTTGAGGGTTTTAACTGAACAAACCCTAGAGATCAACTCGGTGGTGAACGATCCCACCCAAATTGATCCAAGCTTGGTCACGTAGGTGAAAGATTCCTCCCTCACCATTCTACATCAGTTCTATTTCAGTCACAGGTGGATTCTACAATAGCTACAGGTGCAGAGAGAGGAGGTGCGCATCAGGAGGGCTTTCTATCTGGAGGGCACACTTGATGATCTAGTTCTATTCGATCTGGATAGGTGGAGGAGTTTCAGACGTCCAAACCCGTTGGGATTTGGTTGTTGGGCCTAGGGCACCTTCCTTAGCCATTTTGGAGGAGTTCTATCCATTAGATCTTTATTTGTGAGTTAGCACGATTTCTACAGGAGGAGGGAGCATGGCAGAACGAGGATCTATTCATCTGAGGGGTCTAAACACCTCCGATCAGAAGGAAACTCAGCCAAGGGTTTTCTAGTGGCCTGATCTACATTTGGGCATCTTTCTTAGAGGGTTTGGAGGCCATCTTCAAAGAGGCCGAATTCTTAGTCTTCTACAGCCAGGAGGGGTGCATTATGCATAGAGAGGAAACTACATGACAACTAGAGATTGAGTTGGATCATCTGGGTTTTTGATATTCAGCTTGGAGGACTCTTAGGAGGTCCTATCCTCATCTTCCCATCCTATTTCGGAGGTACTATCAGCCACATGCATCATTCTTCTATGTATATTCCAGATCTGCTCCATTTTGTATGAGGACAACTATTATGATAAATAAAACTCAGATCTGAGGTATTTGTGGTTATTTCTTATGTTGTTGATCTTGTATCTTGTTGAAGTATATTCCATTGCTATATATTCTTTAATTGTTGGCTGCAAACACACATTAAACCATCATTACAAAGCATAGCGCAACTCAAGAGACATAAATCTGCAAAGTGTTTGACAAAATACCACAACCATAAATTATATAAAACCAAACAAAACTCAATGTTCCAATCAGATCTGGTTGGGAACATTACATATATACATGAAAAAGTTTGTATATTTGTGTATAATGGTTTGGATTCACAAGGATGCACATGAGTATATGTTTTTTCAAAATTTGAATATTTTATGTATTTTTTGGTCAACTAGTTTTGTGGTCTGGTTCTGATCTGGTTCCGGTTTTAGGGGTCGACCAATTTGATGGCTGGTCCTGTTTTGATAACATTGGTCTATAATAGCTTTCTTTTCTAGTGGTTAGGGAGTTGTTGGTATCCATCTTCATCCAACATTTTTAGATCTTTGTGCTTGGTTGCTATTTTTTTGCTAGAAAAAAATATATTTATATTATTGTTCACTAGATTTAGTCATTATTATTTCAAGTTTTAGGTTTTTGATTCCTTTGAAACCCATAATTATCTAGAGCATACTCAACTTTCAATTACCCCAACATACATACATATTGTTACCAAAAAACAAAATTCATGAGTCCAAGGATTTTCATATTGGACTCTATAGACTAGTGAATTATCTCTACTATCAACCCACCCAACTAGGCCGTTTAAACTTTAAAAAGTGACATCAAAATTCTAATAGTTATCGAAATTCCCTCCATGAGAGTTATTTGGAAAATGGTGACTCAAAGGGGGTAGGTTTGTTTCATAAGGCCTTTATACTCATTGATTTCTAGAGCATGGGCCAAGGAACCTTCTCCATTGTTAAGATGAATGATTTTCTGTAGCTTACATCACCTTGGATCTATCTAATGTAGGTTTGAATTTGATCTATTTCATTCCACTAGGCATCTGGTGAGGATTAATGTTTCATCTCTCACTCTCAAGTTTAGTTCCTTGTTGAGCTAATGATTCTCCATATTCTTTGACAATTCTCACCATAATGTCTAGCTTTAGTTCCATGCTTTGTAGAGCTGGGAATACTTGATGCATCTTGTCTTTCTTACCATCCTCTTTGTCTTCTATAATGTCTTTGTTTTCTCTTGTGAGATTCTTTAAAACCTACAACCTTGGTCTAATTTTTCCATACATTATTCAATTCTCTTCCCTCAATTAGTCCTTGTTGATAAGGGGCAAAGTATTTCTTCTACCAGAAGGAGAGAAACTAGAAATTTATGCCTATATTCTGTTTTAATTTCTGGTTTCTCTGATTCCTTTATGTCAACAGGGGAATGAGCCTAGAGGATGATCTTTTCTGTTAATATTCTCTGCCCCACCTCCTTGTCGACTAGGATGGTGTCAAATCATCCTTCAAGAACAAGTCCAGGATCCCCATAAGATTGAAGAGTGATTGCAATGTGCACCATCGTGAGATAAGGATATGAATGATGAGAGGGGGGCATTGGGAGTGGTGATTAGGACCAACCACATTAGTAAATATAACTTAGGCATTGAAATAGATCCCCAATCAATTCTCCCACCCCATATACTCCTTGATGTCATCAATAACATTGGATATCCTAGTGTTGCTCTTCTTTTCAATTGCCACATTAGCTAGCCAATCAACTATTTTATTTCCATCCCTTCTAGTGTGCATGCAATTCATATTCTTGTCTATTGTCACATGTTTAAGCCATTCGATTTTGTGTTGAAGTTTCCTAGAGAAATCCTTACTCTTATTCTAGAGTAACTCAATAGTGATTTTGGAATTGCCTTCCACTTCTATGATCTCGAAGCCAAAATCAAGGCATAATTTTGTTCCTTCCACAGGGCGTCCACTGATTTTCTCTTTGTAGATCCTCTTATAAATTTATAAAATCTTTTGATTTTACCTTCATTATCCCAAATTACTCCTTCCCCTCTCAAATCCCTAAGTTTCCTTTAGGTGCCTTGTCAAAGTTGACTTTTGCCTAGTGTTCTCTAGGGAAGTTCCATGAGCATGGATGAGTGTTGCACTTCTTTATTTTTTTTCCTTTAATGGGGTTTTCACTTGCTTGCTATCTATCAACGGAAATAGTTCTTTTCCTTCTTGGGAGTCATCTTGATCCTTCTGCTACTTTTTGGCAAAACCTCTCAACTCTTGTTTGGAAGCTGCGACAATACCTGTAATGTCCCTTTCCAAATAGGAGCTCCAGAGAGGAGGCTTAATGGTCTAAACCGCCCCGTTAGACTATAGCCAGGGCCAAAGAGGGGTAAACAGGGTTACTAGAGGTCACTCCAGTCACAGGTGTTATATTCGGAAAGTG
>ML782599.1:460768-480375 GCA_009831015.1 Picea engelmannii | reverse complement strand
TGTATTCCAGTGACGATCCATGAGATCTAGCTGACGATTATATTCTATATTTTCAGTATGCTATTGTATTTCCATGCTTGAGTCGTATAATACATGTTATTGAGCAGTTGATGTTCTTTACTTCCGCATGCATCCTTTATATGTTGTTTAAACCATAAATACACAACATGCACATGCAATAACCAACATGCACCTGCAATAACCCACATGCACATGCAATAACCATCAAGATCTCAAACATACAATTGAAACGCATCTAGAAACCCCCAGTGTATCAGATCTGCAAGACGGGGCATTAGATCAATAGCAAATATCTTGATCAGCGGGATCAGGGATATTTCAGGGTTGCCATGGGTGGACATGCTGATCATCATCATCAAAGGGATCACGGTCTTCATTGTGGGCCATGAGACATGATCTCCTCCGGTTACCCCTAGGCATGGGGGGGGGGGTAACAAGAAGAAAGACATTGGTTTAAGTTTATGTTTCTTCATGTCTTTACCCTTTTCATGGATTATTAAAATTTTGCAAGAATTTCCATTTGTTTGCTGCTGTAATAATCTTTGTAGAAGGGCAGATTTGTCCCAAAAGAAAAGATTAGGGTTGAAGTTATTGAAAATATCTTATTGTTGTCATTTCTGTTGTTTGGAGAGGATGTTGCTGCCTTCTTTATTTATTGGTTTCACATTTTTGTTGGCTGTAGTTTTATGGTTGTGATGGTGTATCTTGTTTAAGGGCTGTCACTTTATTCTTGCATATTTTGAAAATCTGTTTTGGACTAATGATGGCATATCTATGATAGCTTAATTACATTTTCTCTGTCATATTCAAACCCTCTTGTTCTAAATATGCGCTAACTTCATAACTCAATTGGATAGGCACTAGTCTTGGTAAATTCCACCATCTATCTTATTCTAAAATTACAAAAACCATTTCTTTTCCAGGGTTTCCCCCTTGTTCCAAAAAAGCATTGGCCTAAATTGAGTGGAAGAGTTGTCAAGGTGACAATGGGAAACCTTCCTAAGTTCCCCTAGGGTTGCATTTTGTTAAAGGGACTTGTAAAATTTGAAGTTCAGATTTGAGAGGTAACAAAATGTGTGCATGGAAGGTCACTCAAAACTCCATTTAAATGCAGTGTCTACAACATCCAAACAATGACATCACACTAAATGATTAGATTTCCAAGGAGTTTCCCATAGCTTATGTTGGATGCCCTAGATAGGGCTAGCAATGCTCTGTACTTATGGTCTCTTAAATCTTTGCAACTCACGTTGGCCTTGTTCACAATATAGTTGTCCATTAGTTAAACATATTTATTATTCTCCCCTATTTTACTATGAAATTTAGTTGGTTTTCTTGTCATTTAGCATGTTCAAATCTTTAAATTAAGAAATCATGATTAAAGATAGTCCCAAATACCTCTCTTGGATTTGGCTTGAAACTTTTATGAAATGCCCTTTATAAAAGGCATTGGAGTTGCTATGGTGAGGTCTCAAAGATGTTATACGTGAGACAACTCATTCTTAGGATAAAAAGCAGGTAGGGCATAGAAAGTGTTTTCCTTTCTTAAGTTCATCTTCTAGGAAGGTCGAATCAAGACATCGTATTCATTTGATCAAATGGTTGGTTGGGTATTGGATATACTTAAGCACCAAGTCTTATGTAGTTTTGGAGGGATACCAGTTCAATGTATTGTCTTTACATTAGGTTAATGTATTTAGTATTTTGTATGTTCCATAAAAAGTCATTTAGTAAGTTTTTTGTGGTGGTCAAGGCAAACTAGTTATTGAAGAAAAAAGTCTAATTGAATTACTGTACTAGTCTCGTGTGTAAAGAAAGGCCAATTGTAGTGAGCATCTAATTTTTGGGATCACTATTGGAGTATATCGGTAAATTTAGGAGTAAGATAAAAGCATGGAGAAAAAATATTTATAATTCAGATAGTAAGCAACAATGTTCTTGGAGAGTCATTTGCTTGGAGCAAGAACTTTCCCATTCATGTGTCTGAGTTTTGATTCATTAGCTACACTAATTTAACTTGATGCAAATGACATAGATAAAAAACCGAAGAATAATGAATTTTTCTTCATATATTCAAGAAATTTCCATGGTTGGTAGATATATCTAGTCATCTTTGATTATAATAGTAATGCTTCTAAAAGTGCTTCATTATTTTCTCTTAAATTTAGTTTTTATGTTGTGAAATTCAGGCTAATGCAGGACTTTTGGCTTCAGGACTTATGGGTCTTTATATTGTTTTCCTCTGTTGGTCTGCTATTAGAAGGTATTAAAGCTCCTCTTCCTCTTTCATGTTATTTTGTAATATCCCTAGTAGAATGAGCTGGGATATTGTGTCCTTATGTGCAATAAATGTTCTTTATTCTCTAATATGGTTGACAAATTTGGACAAATAGTTTGTATGTATTCTAGTAATAGACATTTTGTCAAACATATTGCATGTAATACAAATACACAGAAATAGAAGAGACAATGTGTGGTATTTTATTATGAATGAAGATCTGAATACAACAATCCAATGGATGCTATGGCAGCTGCAATACCTCAATGGAAAACACACAATACAAGCCAAAAACCCAGAATCATGCCGTGGCCTTTTCAACATATGAGATCAAACCCTCCAAGTGCTACAACCTCTCCAAGCAAATCAAAACTGAAATAAAAACCCAAGATGAAGCTCCAATGAAGATCCTGGATGGATCCTCCTCCTTGTCTAGCTAGGGTGGATATTGCACCACCGAAACAAGACCAACAATGGAAAGGATTTGCTAAACCCTAACGAAACAATGGCTCCAAGAGCACCATACAAGAGATCAATCAAATCATAATGCCAAAGTGAGGCTCTACCCCTCCTTTTATCCTTTTTCCATGCCTTCTAGAACTTTCCCCTTTTTGACCAAATCAAATGTAACTTCTAGAATTTCACCTTTTTTACTAAATCAAATATAAACCTTATTTTCCCTCCAATTTTCACTTTAAGATTAAAAGTCACTTTAAACATGGTTAGGTAACTTATTAATCTAAAGTTATTTTACTTCCCTAATGTCACTTTAAAAACATAACATATCCTAACTAAGTGACATTAAATGACCCCCCCTTTTTTCACTTTTTTCTCCGCTGACAAGCCACGAAAGTCTATTCTACTACAAAATAGGGGAACCCAAAAATGGGGACATGACTAATCCTCCCTTCCCAAAGATTGCTTGTCCTCAAACAATGCCATCATGACCTGACACTCCATCGACTGTTCCATACTGAAACTGAAAATGATACCAGGATCCCAAACCATCCTATAAGAGGTGAAGCATCCTCCACTCAAGGCGTGGCCCACTAATGTACTGATATAAGAGGCCTCCTGAAAACCACCAACAGGCAAGGTCACTCGGTGTTGCAATAACTTGATCAACCCATCAATGTACTGCTCTACTAGGGAACCAATCTCACGAGAGCAAAAACTGGCTCTCACCACCGTGTCAACTACTGCATTGTCTCCTACTGAAATCCTAGGGTCCCAAGATATCTTTAGAAAGGAACCACCACGTTGATGCTGCGCTACTCTGATCATAATCGTCCGATCATCATGCCTACTCTGCACCTCCCTCTCCTGTAGCTCCATGCTGATACACCTGTAAGGGCTAAGCCTACTATCATGAATAGTAGCTAGCATAAGCATCCATGTGAAGTCAAGGCCTATAAATCCACTGTCATACCCGATCCCGGATGTCGGAAAAGGGAGTCTATCCCAGTCACTGACTATGACTCTGGGCTTCTCATGGACTCTAGAGATCCTCTGCACTGCCCCATACTTAGAAGATACCGCTGGAAAGTGTGTGAATTGGTCAATCACTAGAGACACATTACCGGTTCACTGTATCCTCGATAAATCTGTGGTGCAATCTATCCACATGATTTCCCACTCTCGCCCAGAAATAGCCAAAGACTGTATCCATCCTGTGGAATGAGTATGCCCCGACCTGTTTTGATGATAAGTTGTATACTCCCCTACACTGTTCATGAAGCCTCTCCATGCGAACCTCTCACAGGTCTGCCCGAAGATCTGCAAGGTGATGATATAAGAACCCATCTGCCTATCCCTAATAAGCCAGGCTATCATAAGCTATATAAACTCGGTCAACTCCTCGGAAGACCACTCCTCCACACGACCACTCCTAATCCTCCCAAACGTAAACTCCAGAGAGTCAAAACCGACGCTCACATCTCTAATAGTAGCCGAACTATCAAGCAATGTAATTCAAGGGTCCCAAACTAATCCTGGAAAGGTACCATCATGCTGATGCTGCACCTCTATGAACATCACTGTCAGACCATCATGCCCATTCTGCGTCCTCCTCTCTTGGAACCCCAAGCTGCACTCCCGGAAGGGACTGAAATCACTATCTTGGATCCTCTCCTGCGAAGGTGTCTTAGTGAAATCCATGCTTGCAAATCCATGAACGACCTCGAGTCTGCCCTGCCATATAGAGAAAGTATCGACCTCCCCTCTCCCGACGTCCCAAAAATAAAGCAGTCCCATCACTTGTCACAACTTTGTCGCTCATCATCATCTGAATCAATCTTTCACATAGATGAATTCCTGGATCCCACCACCAAATTGGAAGTCCACCACTCCCACTACCTACTAGCTGTTGCCGAGCTATACTGATAATCATCGAAGTGAAAATGAGCCAAGTCCATGGTATGCCATCATCTGGTGGAAACCAAGTACTAGGAATCAACTTTGTGCCTGCTAATCTGTTCGGCTCCTGCCAAACTGCA
The DNA here is from genome assembly GCA_009831015.1 of Picea engelmannii. Taxonomy (NCBI): domain Eukaryota; kingdom Viridiplantae; phylum Streptophyta; class Pinopsida; order Pinales; family Pinaceae; genus Picea; species Picea engelmannii. The sequence goes on along the minus strand of ML782599.1, from coordinate 475,581 downwards.
CAGGGTAATCTGCTATCTCGATCACCGTCAATGTACTCAAGTAATCTATGGAGTCTAAACACCTCCTTGGAAAGTAGCCCTGTCACCTGTGGTGCCTCATGCCATGCCAACGGTGAATCATACATATCCCTCATAATCCTCTCCCTAAGTGTGGACTCAAGGACTACATGTGTGCAACTTCTGTAGTGGATAATGCTATCCACCACTCTGTCAAATGAAATCTTGGTGAATTGATCCAATACAATGTGGATCTGTGCTCTAACCACATAGCCCAAATGAAAGAACTCTGACATGACTACAATCCTACCTGCCTCACCCAACTGACTCAGGGGAACCCAAGATGTCCTGCTGAAAATACTGATGCCATCATAAAATAACACTAGATGTCATTGCCACTGCTTGCAAGACTGGAAAGCGTTAGGTTCGTTGGCCTACCCCAATGGTATGACCAAGAACTCAGGGTAACATCTAAGAGTAATCCTGTAGGTATCCTTCTCTCTGACCCTGCTCCAGTGATATCCCAATCGAAGATCACTCTTCAAGGAATATTCCTCTCCCTAAAGCTCGTCTATCCACTCAACGATCCTGGGTGAACCAGACTCAATGATGTGTCTGCAGTCCTTGTCTGGAGGTCTCTCGGGGGAAACGTCCCAAAAACCCACTGTATACCACCGCACCAACTGTATACAACTGTATACTACTCCACACCATTGCATCCTCATGTACCACTCGATGTCCTTTATGGGCCACTGTATCAATTGCTCCACTAATAATAACTGAACCTGGATACCAGAGTGATGTATCCGACACTTTCCTATATGCAATTTCCCAATCAACTGGTGCATATACTTTCTTGCTAGCTTGTCCACAAGGAATTTTCTTAACTACCTCCTCTATAGCTAAGCCTTGAGCCAAAAGGAATGACTCATGATCCCTACAATGCAAAACAGGTGCATGGTCAAAATCCTCTACATCAAACCTCTCCTCCAACACTTGCAACTTTGAATGCTCCCCATGTGGGATTGTCATAAGAGGCTCCTCCCTCAGATCATGAGTGCCACTCATGCCCTCATGTGCTACTGCTGCCAAAGTTGATGGAGTCTCTGTTGCTGTCATCAATGAAGAGCGTGCCAAACTAAGCTGGTAACACAGATCCTCAATCTCCCTTTCCTTGTCTTCAACGAACTTAAGAGCAAGGTCCCTATCCATGAACATGTGCAAGTAATCGTATTTCATCCGCTCTAGTGCTTCTTTGATGATGCGTAATTGAGCACTAATGATCCCATTTGCAACTCTGTTTTGTCTCTCCTCCATCTGAGTTTTCTACTTAAGATCTTCAATAAACTTTTGAACACCGTCTACCCTTGTCAACACCTGCACAACTTGCTCCTCCTTGACCAATAATTGGTCCTGCAATGCTAAGGGTTTTTGTCCAATCACTTCCTCATCATCATCGACGTCATATTTGAGATATGGTGCTGAATCCTCATCAAGTGTAGGTGCTATCACCCTTGGACTACCCTCCTCATACATAGTGAGATATGTTGGATCCTCAACATCGGCCAATTGGATTAAGTCATCATAAGATGCTACATCCTCTTCTTGTGCTGATTCATCAGAGGTATACCCATCTAACACGCTAGTGTTCTCGGATTCATCGGTTAGCTCTAATGATGTATGATAGGATGTTGTATCATAGGATGTTGTTTGGTCCTCTTCCTTAATGCCCACATATTCAACAGGATTAGATACATGTACCTCCAACAAGTCCCTCTATCCTTCATGCTTGTCTTCCTTCTATTTTCTGCCCCGTGCATTTAAAATAATCCTCGTCCAAATCCTTGGGACAATTTCCGTGCATAAGGGTGTAATAGGTTTTGAAGGATAAAGATGCTCAGATATATTCATCCAATGTTAGGTACTTTTGGTAGTCATGCATGTATTTATCTGCCTTCATCTCCCTCGCAAGTTCAGGCAAACGTTCCAGACTAATCTTCTTAAGCAACTTAAACATGGTTGTTATAGAGTTGTAGTAATTTGGTAGTTTCTGGCTGGGGTTTCGTCAAACACTTAATAAACCATCTTGCATGGAATATTCCTGAGTTATCTTCATCCTTTCTTACACCTGTACATAATATGATATCGTTCCCACTGTTTCCCTTCACTGTAAATCGCACGGCTTTTTTTTGGATAAACCCTGAAAAATTGTCGAATTTAAAATGTTGATAACTTCACTTTTCAGAATCCGTTGCGGCTAATGTTTTTTTTGAAATTGGGTAATTTTCCGAGAGGAATTCAAATATCCATATTTTTTTGCCAAATTCTGGTCAAAAAGTTTCATATCTGAGCCTGAAGTGCACCGCCCTCTTTTTTCTCTAAAAAACAATTATGCAAAAAGACCCCAATTTTTTTTTCCCCTTCTTTGGCCAAGGAAAGTGCTCTGATGCAATAAGAGGCTAGCAATATCACCAACTCTGATACCATTGTAATATCCCCAGTAGAATGGGATGGGATATTATGTCCTTCTGTGCAATAAATGTTCTTGATGCTTTAATCTGGTTGACAAATTTTCACAAACAATTTGCATGTATTCTAGTAATAGACATTTTGTCAAACATATTGCATACAATACAAATACACCAAAAATAGAAGAGACAATATGTGGTATTTTATTATGAATGAAGATCTGAATACAACAATCCAATGGCTGCTATGACAACTGTAATAGCTCAATGGAAAACACACAATACAAGCCAAAAGCCCATAAACATGCAGTGGCCTCTTCAACAGATGAGATCAAACCTTCCAAGTGCCACAACCTCTCCAAGCAAATCAAAACTGAAATCAAAACCCAAGATCAAGCTCCAATGAAGATCCTGGATGGATCCTCCTCCTTGTCTAGCTAGGGTGGATATTGCACCACCGAAACAAGACCAACAATGGAAGGGTTTTTCTAAACCCTAACGAAACAAGGATTCCAAGAGCACCATACAAGATATCAATCAAATCATAATGCCAAAGTGAGGCTCTACCCCTCCTTTTATCCTTTTTCCATGCCTTCTAGAACTTTCCCCTTTTTGACCAAATCAAATGTAACTTCTAGAATTTTCCTTTTTTGACTAAGTCAAATATAACCCTTATTTTCCCTTCAATTTTCACTTTAAGATTAAAAGTCACTTTAAACATGGTTAAGTAATTAATCTAAAGTTATTTTACTTCCCTAATGTCACTTTAAAAACATAACATATCCTAACTAAGTGACATTAAATGACCCCCCCTTTTTTCACTTTTTTCTCCATTGACAAGCCACGAAAGTCCCTTCTACAAAATAGGGGAACCCAAAAATGGGGACATGACATCTTTTGTATCATTCTTTTTGTTCTTGCAAGTCTTCGATAATTTATCTCTGAGTTTTGTTTTTCATAAATAATTGTCAACAAACATTATTTCTTCTTAAGAGAAATATTTCGTGTAAGGAATTTATTCTGTTTATTAAATCGAGGCAAGGTTTGTGTTTGGAATATTCTTCACATTTCATGTTGTGTTATTGTGTTAGCAGTGAACCTACAATGGATAACTGCAATGTGAGGAAACAACCAACTGGGAAGGGAGATTGGATAACTATTGTTGTAAGCATCTGAAATGTCTATGTTAAAAAATGTGTGTTGATTTGTCATTATCTTTTATTTGCATATTTCTTATTACTATTTTATTGGTATTTCTATCACTTCCATGGTACTATTTTTAATAAATGACCACTGAATAGGCTATATGCATGTTGATTTCTTTATTGAATTGGAAACACAAACATGTTTTATTTAGTGTTTTGAAAACTAGCCATATCAGTTTAGTGGGTATGGTTGTCGAACTGGACTTTGAACCTGGACGGTACGCTGGTTCCCACCTAAACTGGTAACTACAACCACACATGCCTGAAATGAAGAAAAGAGAAAAAATAAAGGAAAAAATGGCAAAAGTTCCACCCCCCAAACCCTAATTTACTCAGTGCCTTTTTATTATATTCACTCTTACATGCTATATAGATTAGAAAACTTTGCATATTGGGTGTCTAATGGTGTGGATTTGCATGGATATATATATATATATATATATTCAATTTTTCATATTTTATGTACTTTTTAGTAAACCAGTTCGTTGGCCAATTCTAGTGCGGTCCTGGTTTTGGTTTTGGTTCTAGTCTTGGTTCTGATCCTAGTCACAATTCCGGTTTGGTCCCGGTCTAACCCTCGGCCAATTTCGATTTCTTAAAACTTTGGTTCTATCAAGGATCATAAGGGTTTAATGGCCTTGCATGGTTTGGGGGTTCTTGTAGAATTTTTGAAGATAACCATCCTTGCGTGCAATTATTGTTTCTAATTTTTTGGGAAATTATTGCATCTATAGGGGCACTTGTTTAAAATTAGATTTCACTATTATGGTGCCTTTGATTTGTTTTTAGAAATAAACATTGCTTGAATGAAGGGCCTAAGAGTATATATTGTAAATCAAAACTCTCCATGACATTAGAGATAATAGAGTGAATCTAGATACTTTTCCATCTTTGTTGCATGAAAAATTGTTTGTTTCTTATGGGAAGCCACACATACCAATTAAGGGTGATTAATCTCTACACATACGTTGAAAAGGTATTGATAATCAAGATGCTTGAAGGAAGAATAATTCAATAGGATGGCATTAATTTGAAATGGATCACTGGATCACTATATAATTTTTCATCTTTATAGGTACTTTATGGGGTGAAGAATCAATGATGTGGACGAGTAGGGGCCATTTTTAAGATCGGTCTTAAAATCCACTAAGTAGGGACAAAATAGAAAACTCCTTGTTTGGGGACTGAAAATGCTCTCTTTTGAGTATAAATAACATATCATTGGTGTAGCCAATGGCCCTAGGAGGTACTATAGGTCAACAAATTCGAAGCAAGCTATCATGGACTGAAAGCGGAGTCTGTCTGAGAAAGTTATGGCTTCCTGAAGTTGACCTGTTCTTTGACCACTGCATTACCAAGTGGATGCCGTGTCATTTCCCATTACTCACATATGAAGAATCTAGAGAGTCCAAAACCCTTACCCTTATCAGAATTCGGGGAATGTAAAAACCCTGACCCTAACCCTAACTCTAATGGTTATCAAGAGTTGTTAAATACAGGGTTGTGAGGGGAGAAAAGGCCTTTTCCCATTTGTAATGATTTACTATTCCATAGTCTAGTAGAGAAAATAAGTGGGATATTAGCGCAAAGTAGAGGAAGAAGAAAATCTTGTAGTAGACTATTTTAGGCACAATGACCATCTACTCCATAGTGAGTGATTATCTATCTTTATCTAAGAATAAAAGAGCAAGGTACAATCCTTATTTCTTGTTGGAGTTTTCATCCTCATAGGTTTCTCTAGGGTACACCTTGTCTTCAATATGTTAATGATGTGCTCCTATTGTAGTTTTGTTCTTATTTTCTTAGTTATTTTTCATAAAGAAAGCAAGTTACTTCTAATTTTATAACTCAATCACAAATAATCATTGCACAGTGGAGTACAATATCATTGTATTTGTAATAGCATATTAAGCTCTGATGTGACAAACTATCAATTGGAATACTCAAGGTAGTTTATAGATCAAATATTTGCATGGTGTTTATAGCTTTCAAAAACATGGTGTTTTAATCTAAAGGCATGAATGTCATGCAAAATTTTGTGGATTTGGTCCCATAGAAGGTGTTTGAATCACAAAAAAAGACTTTGTGCACTTCCATTGATGCTAAATGAGCTGTTTGTTGTTTTTTCGAAGATGGCCGATGAGAATTCACTAGGATTAGATGGTTTATGATCTACAAACCATCTTGGATATTCCAATGGTCATCTCACTAGAATATATCATAAACTTACAATTGCTAGAGTGAGCTTCTATTTGATTGCATGACATTTCTCTTTTTGTTTTTAGTGATTTCATAAAAAAATAAACATACCATACAAATTCTTTAACTATTGAGAAATAAGAGCAAAATTGCAACAAAGACACAATGGAACACCATAAACACAATATTTACCTTGGGAAACCTGATGTGGGAAAATCTATCATGAAATGAAGGATTGTGCCTTTTTTGTCAATCAATAGAGAGTACAAGGCAACATATAGAGATAATTAAGCTGATTGTAGAGCAATGAGACACTTTAGTTTGCTACAGTCCCCAACATAAAGCTCTTTCTCTCCGCTTTGATATACCTTTCTCCTCTTGGTGGTTTCTTTGCTTGGAACATGGGATCACTACAATAGGAGTTGGAACCCTTTCCCTCCTTTTATCTAAGGTATCAACTCCCTTTCTTGGTGATTAGGGTTAGGGTTTTCTATTCTTTGATGTTTTTAGAAGTCTCTAGTGGATTCCCATACATTGTTAACTCCACGTGGGAAAACCATGGTGAGATAATGTGGTTTCCACTTGGATTTGTGGGGATTAATTGGACCGTTACCTTGTCGAGGGAATAAATTTTGCATATGGACTCTGTTTGAGGTGAATAGATCACGGCTGGAAATCTCTCTACTTGTAGAATGCAATGAGGACCTCCAAGACAATTGTCCTTGATGTCACGGACCCAGAAATTCGTTGTCTTTGGCATCAAACTGGCGGATTTTTTAGTTCTAGTCCATTATTGCAGGTTGTTGGATTTGACACAAAGCGACCCTTGTAGATCCCATCTATCTTTCCCATTATAGAGCATCGATAAAGTTATTTAGTAACCATGTAGATCCATTTTGGATCATCCCTCTCCAATTTGGGAGGATTTTTGTGTCCAAAAGATTTAGTTTTGAAGGAGATGAGGAAATAATTCCTTAGATTCTCCTTGGAGTAGCATTTGGACTTGGCTAGTAGTTGTCCCTTCAACCCCCCTGTGAAAGTTCTAGGATGATTCCTTCTGGTCATTTTGATCTTCTTCTGCAAAATTATATCGTAGGTAATTCTATATGTGCATCTAATGCCAAATCTTCTATGTAAGGTAAGACTTGGCCCTTTTCGTCATCTTTGAGTATGGATGGATCGTAGAGTTTCATGATGTCTACATTTACTCCTAAGTAAATGCACATGTAAGGTGTAAGATTGAGTCTATAAGGATTGTTGCCTACCTTCTCAAATACTTCAAAAGGTCCATATTTGAGGGCCTTGATTTTCTTTCTTGGACCATGCAACGTTTCCTTATTTAGGTGTAACCAGACTCGGTCTCCTTCTTTGAAAGTGTTTTTGACCTTGTGCCGATCATACCCAACCTTATACTTCTCTTGATATTTCCTCAACTTTTCCTAAAGCTATAGGTGCATCTACTTGATCCTATCTATGAAATTCTTTGCATTCAATGCATCACTTGATGTTGATGCCTCCACATCAGGTTACATCCATATTCAATATCCAATGGTGATGGTGGCCAGATGTCCAATACAAATTTCAAAAGGGGACTTACTAGTGAAAGTGTGGAATACTCTATTATAGGAATGATGCATGTAAATCAAATTTTCATCCTAGGTCCTTAGTTGCTTCTCATTTTAGCCTCTCAAAACTTAGAAGTTGAACCAAATTCCTATTCACAACCTTTGTCTGCCCACTATTTAGTATCCAATTTCTCCCACATTGAAGTTCAAAATGTATCGAGAAATCTAGAATATCTATAAAAAACGATATTCCTTGGTATCGCAAAGTGCACCTAGATCCTTTTAAAGAACATGCTTGTTGATGCTTGTCCTTTGATGGTTTACTCATAAGTCATCAAAAGTCAGATGTGACTAAACTTGTTGAATACCATATATATGTAGTCATGTCCTTTTCTTTTCCTCAAAAACTCCTCAACAAAGTCCATGAATATACTTTCGCATGGCCTTCTATGCATTGGAAGAGGATTGCATAGTCCTTGCTTCTAGTTGCTAGGCTTGTTGGTAAACACAATATATAACCCTTGATAAACCTAGCTACTTCTTCTTGCATATTTGGCCAACAAACATACCTTTGCAAGTTAGCCACAACCTTCTCGACATTGAAACGCCCAACAACCTTGGAGGTATGAGCCTCCCTTATCAATTGTGGTCTTGTTTCCTTTGGCACACAAAGCTTACCAATCTTGTAGAGTAATCCATGTTGGAGATGGTAATCCACTTTTTTGTCTATGTTTGCTTGTTCTTGTTGGTCCTGTAACTGCAGATACACCCCCTTGTAGTCATCTTCTTCATACTCCTTTGAATGTTTCATGGGTTTGACTTCATGTGCATAATGGCTCCTAGAGTTATGATTTTAAGTTTTGGTGGTCTTGATTACAAATCGACCAACATGTTGGTAGTGCCTTCCTCATATTTGATCACTAGATGAGACTATTGTAGAAATTCCATCCATTTAGAATATCTTCCTTTCTAGAGCTTACTTTGAGTTTGTGCGTATTGCACAGGTTGGTAATCATTATGTATAATGGTGCCCTTACCACATAAATAATGCTTCCACTACTTCATTGCTTGCACCAAGGTAGAGAGTTCCTTGTCATAGGTAGGGTGGTTTAGTATTGCTCCATGGAATAGCTTCGAATGATAGCATATTGGCCTCCCCCCTTGCATTAACATTGCACCCATAGCATACCCAATAGCATATGTTTCTACTTCAAATGGCTTCTACAAGTTAGGTAATGCTAGGACTAAGGCTTGACTAATATTCTGCTTCAACTTTTCAAATTCCTTCTATTGACTATTACATCATTGGAAACTCTTACCACTGGTTGTTACCGCATGAACTGGTTCTACCATAGTTGAAAATGATGCTATGGTAATCAATATGTATAATGGTGCCCTTACCACATAAACAATGCTTCCACTACTTCATTGCTTGCACCAAGGAAGAGAGTTCCTTGTCATAGGTAGGGTGGTTTATTATTGCTTCATGGAATAGCTCCGAATGATAACATATTGGCCTCCCCCCTTGCATTAACATTGCACCCATAGCATACCCAACAACATACGTTTCTACTTCAAATGGCTTCTACAAGTTAGGTAATGCTAGGACTAAGGCTTGACTAATATTCTTCTTCAACTTTTCAAATTCCTTCTATTGACTATTACCTCATTGGAAACTCTTACCATTGGTTGTTACCGCATGAACTGGTTTTACCATAGCTGAAAATGATGCTATGGACTTTCTTAGATATTGGGACACTACCAAAAAACTCCTAAATTCATGAGAATTAGTAGGAGTGGGAAATTTAAGGATGGCTTCTAACTTTGTAGGATCAATCTTCAACTCACCTCTGCCAATCACATGCTCCAGGTACACCAAAGAATTCTTTATAAACTCAGACTTCTTTATGTTTGCTAGCAATTGGTGTTTCCTAAGTGTCTCCAACACATACTTTGGATGTACAACATGCTCCTCCCAAGTAGAACTAAACATCAGAATGTTGTCCAAGTATACTATTATAAATGAATCTATGAATGGCCGCAACACATTATTCATTAAATGAATAAAATTAGTTGGTGCATTTCACAAGTCGATAGGCATTAATAACCATTCAGACAAACCTTGTAATACCCTAGTTTTGATCTCCAACTTAGTATTGTGCATGTACATGATGAATGGCTATAAGATGGAAAATTTAATTTGTAATTGAACATTGAATGAAAATAAAAAATACATCACCAGTTGCAGAAGAGAAGGGCAAAAGAATGTGGGGCTATGACTCCACAGGACGGGAAAGACAAGGGGGCTTAAGTAGGCTAAGGAAAAGGACCTCAGTAAGTGATTTAACCCAAAGTCCTTGCAACCTTAATTATGTCCCTTCATTATTAATTAATCTCTTTTTAATTAAGCCTTGTGGGTTAGTGCATGGAGAAGGGCACGTGAGTCTCCATAAGGATAGGAGGCCCGTTCATGCCATGCAACTTAAGCTATACCTTTTTTCCATGCAAGTGACCTATCATTCATTTGAAGGTTCGAGAGGGGAGTTCGGATGTTACTTTGGGGTGTTGTTCAAATTAACAAAGAGTTTGAACTGTTAGAAGTTAGAATTACCCTGTAGGCTGTGAACTATCCTTCGGTTGGGGAAATCGAGAGAATTTTCCTTGAGTAGACTTCCATGAGCATACTGTGAATAAATTATGGAAAGATACAACCATGAATTATTTGATAATTATGGTTGTATTTATGATAATCACTGTTATTGAATAAATTTAGCTGCAACTCATAATTCCTGGAATCCCAATAGAGAGATTTCCTGGCCAGCCTATGTTGGAGCCCTGGAGGGAAGTGGAATAGCCTAAGGGATTGCTGAGCAGAGAAGGGGATCCCATTCCTTGGGTTATGTAGGTTGAAGGGGAAAGAGGGTTGTGGATTGGGATTGCTGTAGGAGTAAATATTGACCGTGAACCTGGGAATTGGGCCGTGAGAAGAGAATTAGAGAAAACCATAGGAAGAGTTCTCCCTTGTGGATTCATAGTATTGGCTCGGGGGTGGCCTCTATTGTAGAGAGAACTAGTGCAACGGGGAGCCTATGGTTGGGTGGAATATCCATCTTTTATAACCAGTTGGTGGAAAATTTCTAGACAAGTAAGTCTTCTTGAATGTGCATGTGAATTGTGTTGAATTAATGCTAAATTATTATGGTTTTTTCATGTCTTGCACTAATTTCTAGTTTGTTTAGTTATGATTTCTTGTGTTAGCTTAGATTTATAAATTATGGTTTCATGAATAATTGAATGGTTTCACTATGTTGCACAAATTTGTATTGTCATGCCTACATATGGTAATTAGTTAATAACAAAACAATGAGATATAGTAACATAACAAAAATTGGTGTGACTTTGGGTGGTTAAAAGAATAACCCATATCCTCAAAGTGCACAGAGGGTGTTAGGTATATTACAAAATGGTATCATAGCTATTGGTTACAACACTAGGGCTTTATGGGCCAAAAGTCAACTATATATGAAGAAATTGCAGTTTGTGTGACAAGTGTTTGACGAAATTTCTCCATGAGAATAATTGGGGAAAATAGTGTTTGAAGTTTGCAAATCTTGAATTGAGCGTTGTATCTACTATATTGGAAGGTTGTTAGAGTATTTAGGTAGTTTATGGAGGCATAAATGAAGAAATTCTTGAACTTTAGAGTTAGCTCTATGAAAATTTTGGGAAAATGTAGTTTGTAGGTTAAGTGTTTGACAAAACGTCCATGAGGAGAAAGAACTATATAGAGCCATAACTTCCAGCTTACAATCCCAAATTGGGTATGGGTGTAGTCATTGGAAGGCTAATTTAGAGGGGAATAATTTTGATGGCTCAGATCTTGGAGAAGTGCTTTATAATTCTTTAGAACATGACAAGAAGAAGAGATCTGTTACCCCCCCCATGCCTAGGGGTAACTGGAGGAGATCATGTCTCATGGCACGCAATGGAGAACATGATCTCGACCATGATGATGATCAACATGTCCACAGAAGGCAGGCGAACAACCCCCTTCATTCACCCTTGTAGCTACAGGTCAACTAAGGCTCATCACATCCAAGCAACCCAGTGTATGGGAGATGGTAAGCCAATGTCAACATGAGGTATATTAGTCCTTTCATGCAAACTGTTGTGCTTAATTTGTTGGGCACGTGAATGAGGATCTTTGGTTGAAGTTGGATAATGGATCACTGGCTTGGGAAATTGTGTTAGTTGCCTTGTTTCACCTTGGTGGTCAGCTTCTATGCCCTAGTCCCATGTTATCGTTGCCCAGGGAAAAGGGGTACTACTGGGGGGCCCTCACAAGGGTAACATTCCGTTCCCCACCATACTTAACACTTTCCATCCTGGAGCCTCTCATAGTGTACTAAACTTCGGTAATGGGTCATGGTCCATTCTCTCATGAGAAGAGGGGTTGAAGGCCCAGAGGTTGATTGCAACTACTACTAAAAGAATAAGAAAATAATGTTAAAGAAATAAAGGAATAATAGCAAAGGACTCCCAAAAGCTAGTCCAAACTTGAGCTCTACCCATTTTGTGCTCACCCTAGTCCTAAGCAATGGTGCTATAGCTTGAAACCTTATAAAAGGGGACCTGCAAATATGATAAAAGGACAAATAAAAAGAGAGATAAAGGGGTTAAAAAAAATGGCACTTAGAAAGTGGTAACTCAAGAGCAAGAGAACCCTCCACAAAGGCACTCATAGAAATGGATTAAATGACACCATAATCCATGAAGTGAGCCCTAAAACCATATCACTTTCACACTTACTCTTGAAGGGTTTTTTTATTTCCTGCTTCCCTTGGCACTTATCCCTCTACCTAGGTTCTTTATTTCTTGTCTAGGTTGGCACACCTCATAGGGTTGGATGAAGCCCTCCCATACTTAAACTTGTCAACTCACATGGGGTCCTGGGCTGGTGTGATGCTTGAAGCAGATACTGAGGTGAATTGTTTACATGGCTTATATCTTAAGTTACAACTTACTTTACATGTTTTAAGGACTAATGTTTCTTGTGAACCTTGGCTAACCTTGTCTTATACTTTGCTTTGTCTTGGATGGCCCTGACATGGTTCTTTGAGGGACATCCTGGGCTTGTACCCAGGATGTTGTGCCTTTATTGTAGGACCTCGACACATGTGATGGAGAGCATTGGGTCATCCAGTGACTCACCACCCTCAGACATCAACTCTCACATCCTTGGAACCTTGGATGATGGACAAATGGGCTTGGTATGAGTAGATTCAGTCATGATGACACACATATGGGCTTGAAGCCCATAAATTGGGTAGAGTACCCCATAACTTATTTACCCACCAGATCAGGGACGTTGCAGCAACAGACAACCAAAGACCCTGCAAAGACGAGATGTAGCTCCCTCTAGCCCAGACACAACACATGGATCCTGGACGTTGGCTCTATTTTGATGATACGTCATCTTCTAGGGTTTGACGTAGCTAGGGTTTGGTTGACACATGGGGTACTGATGATGGTTGGCATGACTTTGGGTGAGGAGAGACATCACTTGCTCTGGATTGGTGCCACGTGGCATTTAGAGGCTCCCTCCTTGCCTAAGGAGGCTTGATGCTTCACATATGTGGCTCATTTATGGCATATTTTAGCATTTTAGCATTTGTAAAAGATTAAATGAGGGGTCGGCCCCACTTAAATCATTGTTATGTTATGTTATTTGGAAAAAGCGCTATCCTAGGCTCATATATAAAGGCTAACACTCATTTCATTTGGATCATCACATTTTTGCCTCCCTCTCTTGTGGGGTAACACTTCTACTTATTCTCTATTTCAGCCTTATTGGTCTTTCTCTCTCATGCGCTATGCTTGGATATGGTCTCTTGTGGATGGTTTGCTTATTTTGGATGGGTATTTATGCAATTAGGGTTTTGTGCTCTTGTCTTCTTGGATAAAGTAAGTAATTTTCTGCAATTCTATGGTATATTGTTGATGTAAATGGTGAAATTGCTATTTTGTTGTAAGAATTTTTGTTTATTGAAACCGTAAGAGAGGAACATAAGTGCTTATTCCTTTCACAAAGTTTGACTTGTCCAAAATTTGTGAATTGTCCTTGCTAGGGTTAGAACCGTAAGGCCCTAAAATGTTAGCACTTTAGGATTTTAGCCTTAGACAATTGATCTTTGACCTAGTTGAAGCTACAAGAATGGAAAAAAGATATCTAGGGCCCAAAAGTGCTTGTAGCCTAGACGTCCTTCTCCTCAAAGTCTAAAGCCTAAGGCCCAAATGTGCTTGCACCTTAGGGTTTAGAATTTACCTCTTGGTTTCAAGTAGATCAACCTTCAAGCTTGGATGCATTTGAGACTCCATATCCCTAGAATGGTAAAGGCACTAATCTAGAAGTAACTCTTGTGGTGAAAGTAGTTGATAAAATCATTTTCCTAAATCTCTAAAGTGTTCTACTAACTCTACTAACCCTAACTCTAGCAAAATCACAATAATTCTTGCTGCTGTTATAAAAGTTTGCTACAGCCATCTAAAACTACGTTAATTCACTGCATACACTCATCTAAAGGTGGCCCAACTTTCTCAGAAATCTCTCCTACAAATCGGATAATCTTGTACTTGATGAATGCTTACTTTTCATGTTAAATTGCTACATTTCTGAGTGCTAATTATTGCTGCTATTGCAAATCATTTACTGCTGTTTTACGACTGTTTACTGCTGCAAATTTGTAACAGCAAGTGCAATTTGAATGGTCTAGTGTTTAAAGAGGCCATTGTTACATACTTTAGCTTGGAAGTTGTTCTATATATGTTGCAAAGTGTTCTTGTTCCGGGAAGGTACAAAAAACTACCTTACAACCTCTCTCTCTTCCTAGACCTAGACCAACTAACCGGTGATCAAGATAGGGGGCGGTAGGTTTGGCTACTAAACTTGCTATTTGATCCCTTGAGGTTACTGTTATCCCCCACTTTCAGGGATAACTAGGAGATTATGTCTCGAGGCCCACAGGTCCTAGACATGGAGTATCGAGAGCCAGATCGACTTAAGTATGGCCCTGGAGGGCCCATCTTTTCTTCCTTTCAGCACTTCCACTTTTTCAGCAGCAACAACAACATCCATCACCTTCGGCTTGGTCCTGCATCAGAGATGGTTCTTGCTCCATGAGGTAATGAGTCTGGGTATCATGGTATGTGTCCCTTGTGATGTCCCATCCCCAAGAATAGGCTAGCAGGGAGTGACTTAGTAGTCTATATGTTCCCGTAGACTATAGTCAGGCACAAACAGGGAACCAGATGGAGGAATAAGGAGGAATTAAGGCTAAACGATAAATTAAGCCTAATTACTTAGGAAAAATCACTTAAGC
>ML782599.1:425389-447346 GCA_009831015.1 Picea engelmannii | reverse complement strand
CATCATCTTATCCTGTAATGCTCTTCCTCCCGATTCCGATGAGTTATTACACTAAGAGGTTTCTCCAAGTAATATGCCCATTATGACCTTCTTAGTGAATTTAATTAAGATATGACCCATAATAACTCAAAATTACGAAAATCATCGCAATGCAACGGAACCAAAGCCCAATTGTGCAGAATGGATCCCAATGATGAACGATACAATTCGGGCCCAAATAAACCCCTCAATATGTCTCAAACTCTCTGTCACCCCTATTTGGCTACTCGGGTAGGCATAACACTCTGAAATGTTGTAATGTTATAATGTCCCAAAATGGGGACATTATAGTCCTATCACTGTCACCTAAATAAGACACCTCTTTCTCTTTAGGGGTGAAAGCCCGAGGGAGATGTCCTCGGTGATCTGGAGGTTTGAGAAGGCAAAGGTAATGGTATCAAGAAAAGTTGTCCCCTCTCACAAGTCACACCGATCAGATAGTCTCGAAGGTTTAACAATATGAAGCAAAGATATGCTTAAGTGTACCTGCCCAGAACAAGACAACAAGAAAACACTATTTTGCAAGTAACAATTGATATTAGAGCTTCGTAAAACCTTGGACTTTCAATAAAAGCAATAAGTTGATGTATAAGATGAAGCAAACAAAAATTTATAACAACAATGTATATATATTAACAACTTCACAATCAAGCCTTGAATAAGCTTCAAAATGACCCAAAATGTTAACCTAGAATTAGCAATATGCTAGCACTTGTCAGAAGCTAAGAAGGCAATGTAAAAATCAACTTTAACAATTGCTTTTAGGAGCTTTTACTGCTGCAATATATGGCTATAGCTTACTTTTGTAACAACAACAAGAATGCTAGTAAATTAGTCTAATATAGGGTTAGGAATAGTTAGCAAATAGCTTGAGGTAAATGGTTTGGGGGTTGTTTTCATCAATCAACCAAGTATAAGGTATAAACCAGTGTCTTTAGGGATAATGTAGTCACTTTTTGCATCAACAATCTTGAAGGAAACAAATGACAATGTGTGAACTAAAGACAAGAGGGAGAATGGTTGAGGTGTTGGTAACCCAAGGCCTCAATCACCAAACCCTAGAAGGAAAACAACTACTAGGAAGTAGGTAACCCTAGGCCCTAGCAGTTTTCCTTCTTCTTTAGTTCAAGCTTGAGATAAATAAAAGCTTGATGAAGGAATGGTGTTAGAGTGTTACAAAGGTAGGGCTCTAGCACATGCTTCAATGGATAAGTCTTCTAGCAAAATCTAGTAGGTGGATAGCTATTGAGATAAGGACAATAACATGTGCTTAATCTCCTAGGGTTTTACACTACCAATTTCATGATCTTAGTAACTGAAAAGTAAAAGATACCATAACCATTCAAAGAAAGAAGAATTGCAGATTCTCACTTACATTCACCAAGAATAATCTAGCAATATGCCCTAGTTGAAGACTTTCCACCAAGAAAATGCCAAAATACACCAAGACAAGCCTCCTCCAAGAGTTGCACACCACTTAATTTCAGCCAATAAGCCTTAAAGAGGTCGAATTTCAGACCTCACTTGTGTGAGTCAATGAATCATGAATAAAAATGAGAGTTTGATCTCTTATTTATACAATACAAGTGACCTTTAATTACATTTTAGGTCAAAAAAGGCCGACATGGCTAGTTTACATGAAAAATCCAGTTTTACATAAAATTGACAAATAAAACCCTAAATTCATCTTTGTAGGGTGACGTCATGCCCCTCCTAGGGTGACGTTGGCCTCCCTCTTGGAACGCTAGGCCTCCAAAGTGAAACGTTGGGGCTCAAAACCCCTCAGGAACTGTCACACGTGCCAACCAAAGCCGTCCTCATGCTGAAAACCTTAACTGGATGACGTCAAGGCTGTGAATGATGATGTCAGGGGCCTTCAAGGGCCAACATCATGGTGGGAGGGCAAGACCCCCCTGGGTCTAGGCCTGCCAAAGTGCCTCTGGTGGAACGTCCTCCCTTTTCTCTGGTGCAAGCCTCCGGTATCTCTCTGCCCCTGGCTAGGATCTGAACATCCATCTGGTGGGCTTTTATCCCTATTAAGGTTTGAGCTAATCATCTCCCCATATGTACCTGTCCGTCGGGCATGGTCCTGTAGCAACAACAAGTACGCCCTCCATGGGCTCATAAGTCATAGGGATCATAGCAATGTCAATCACATCTAATAATCAAGTTACCCAAACATGTGCATAAAACCCCCCTTTTCCTAGACAAGTGCTCAAAGACGTTATGCTACTCTACAAGCCAGGTTTGGAGAGGGTTTCAGGACGTCCTATTGGGCTAATTCTCCTTAGGTGTGGGGTGTTTCTAGGTGAAGACCGGTCTAGGTCATCTAAATGCATGAGATGGTATGGGGGATGTTTGGGCAAGGGGTGCAATGATAACAGGGAAATGTAGGTCTTACCTGTGGGTGCCTCTGTAGAGGGTGAGCTGCACCTTGTCATGAATGCAATTGTTTCCTAGCCCATTCAATGCCTTTTTACTTTTTATCTTATTGCTTTTTCTTTCAAGAGAATAGCTGGGGGACACTGCCCTGGCGTTGCGACCAGTGGTGACAGTGTTACCCACAAGCATTTTACGGAGATGAGAAGGCTAGCTTGTGATGAGACCCCCTTTCTCTTGGCTATGCCACCAAAAGCCACTACCCTGGCATGGTGACCAGATGAATAATAGTGTCATACCGCTACATGCCCATGGATCTAATAGGCTGGCTCGTGATGAGACCCCCTATCCACCAACTAGGTCTTGAGTTTTATCTTTTTATGGGTCCCCCCTTTTTCTTGCTGATAATCCTTTTATTGCTTTCTCAGGGATCCCTGGGCGAAGCATCTCAAGGTTTGATCTTTTGGCTTTTAACTTTTGCCAACTACTTTTACCCTCTGGGCCTTTAGCCCCTTCTTCCCACAAGGCAAGGTACAAGTTACAATCCTTACTAGCTTGGAAAACCCAAGGCCCGAACCAATGTAGGGGATAGATGAGAGGGAAGATGATGAAAAGTGATAAGTATGGTGGGAATGGACGATGACCTTTCATAAACCCACCCAGTGGCAACTCACTCCTAAGGGAACCAACTTGCTAGGGCATCTTGTCACCCCCCCAGGTATGGACAAGTCAAAAGGCATAAAGTCCAAGCACACGTCATGAAGCAAAAGAGAATTAAATGCACATATTCAAATGTTTTGAGAATCAGAGTGACACATACCATGATACCCGAACTCATTACCTCATGGAGCAAGACCCATTGCTACTTCAGAACCAGGCCGATGGGATGGATGTTGTTGCTGCTGACAAAATGGAGGTGCTGAAGAAGAAGGATGGGCCCTCCAGGGCCAGGCTCAAGTCAATATGGCTCTCGGTACTCCATGTCTAGGACATGTGGGCCTCGAGACATAATCTCCTTAGTTATCCCTAGGATAGGGGATAACATGTGCAACACACCCTCTACAAAGGCACCCATAGATGAGACACTACAAACCCTCATATGTCATGAACCCCATGCCCAAAAGTCTTCCCCCATCCATGACACCTCATCCACATGACTTAGAAGGAGGTCCCCTTGGGAAACACTCCTAAACTTGAGGAACGATTCACCCAATAGGTTGCTTTGTCAACCCTCCCATACCTAAAATTGGCAAATTGCATAGGGTCTTTGAGCATTTGTTTATTTTGATGAGGTAGTTTGGATGTGCTTGCTTAGATGGCTCTTTTATTGATTTGATTTACTCATTATGATGCATTTTACTTGAGACCCTTGGAGGGCGTATCCCTTTGTTTTTGCAAGACCTAGTTGGTGGACAATTTTGGAAGAACAAGCCTAGCTTGGGCTTCCATGGGGCTTGTAGCCCATAGGTTGGATGCCAAGGGCCCACACTCCGAATGATGATGATATGCCTTTGGCGGCCTAGAGGACATCTTGGAGGATCTTGCCCAGCCCCTACATGCCAAACGACCTGCTTGAAAGGGCCAAAACGTCACCTGAGGGCTAGGGTTTGATGGTAATTGGAGACACTTGGCACATTTTGAAGGAAGAAGACCATGGATTGTGGAAGAAAGGATTTATTTGAAGACTATTGCCCTTTGGAGGCCTAGCTTTCCCTTCTGCAACTCAATGACTTGACCAAAAGTGCCAAACGTTGCCCAAAAGAAGGATGAAGTCATGTTTCTAGGGTTTCTCTTATGTGCAAAATTGTAATTAAATAATATTACTTTTGTAAAGGAGCAATATAAGGGCTGTTGACCCCTTATCTTGTGTTTTACCCTAAGTTTTGTGGACAAACATGTTTTAGAACATTTTGTATAAATAGAGATCAACTCTATTTCATTTTGACATAGCTCTCCCATTGTGAGAAGACATATTGGCTGAAATTTTCGCTTTACTTGAGGATTTTTGGTATCTCTCTCTCTTGCAAATGATTTTTGGTGTATCTCTTGTTGAATGGATGAACTAAGGTGGTGAGCACCTCTTGAAGGCTTATGTTCTTGCTCTTGGATGGTAATTTGCTTGGTGAGCTAGGGTTTGATCTCTCTCTCTCTCTTGGAATTGCTAAGGAAAATCTGCATTTGTTAGTTCTTTCTTGCTTATTCTTGGTCATTGTTGGTTGAAACCCTAGGAGGATTATGTTGTATACACCCTCCATTAAGCTTCATCTTATTTGCTAAGTTTATAAGTCATTTTTGCAAGGGTTTCTAGGAGAAGTACGAGCGTGTACACCCTCCTAGATTTTCCCTACTTTGATTGGCATGCCCTAGGGAGTAAGAGGATTTACATCCCTAGGGTTTTTGTTGGTCTAACTTGTACTTAAAGACTCCATTCACCCATATTTTAAAGGCACTAATATTTTTTTTTGCATTGGGGAAATAAATTGTTTGCCTTGGTAAGCGTGTTTTGGTGGGATATCAATCTTGTTCAAGTTAGAATTATTTCTACAACATAAGGCTACAACCATAAGGCTAATAAAGTATCTCTGCAACACTTGTTTATAACAACCTTACATTTGTGCTAAAGTCTTGCTCTTTCAGTCTTGAGTTATACTAGTCATATCTAGCTTAGCTCTTGTATCATTATCTTGACTTTTGGCACTTATTTAGCAGCTCTAATAATCAGTTGTTCACTGCTTTATATTTTTGTTAACTGCTGCAATTAGGGACAACAAGCTTAACTTGCTTGTCCACCTAACACATAGCTCGTACAGTTGGCTTTTCTTGTGTCTCGGGCAGGTACAAACACTTTCAGCATGTATTCAAAGACTTGGAAACTTAAACCACTTCCGAGACGTGTCATCAAAGCCATCGTCCACGTAGCAACTTGACCTATAGGGGCATCCATTCATAAGTATCAATTTCCATCTCATTTACCCCTAGGGTCACCCGAGATTCCTCCCTTGAGGTGATCACTTCACCTCTAAAGAAATGGAATACCTATCTAAGGTGATAGTGGGTAGGTGTTCTCTTAGTTGTCGCCATATTGTGGTTTGGGTCGAGCTTTGCCCAACCTACAACTTGTCCGGTAACACCTTGCATGAATGAGAACACGAAGCACACCACTACAGAGGCTACTCTTAGCCTTGTTTGTAACCTCTTATTCTCTTGTTATATAAAGGAGAGGAGGGCACACTAGTTAGACAAGTAGTCAATATGATTTACAGTGGGAGCTTGTGAGGCACTGTTGTGTGAGTAGAGTATAATCGATGTAATCTTTCTTTTAATATAATAGAAAGAGATGTGATTGTTGCTACAAAATTTTAGTATGTTGATTTGCAATTCTTGATCTCTCTTCTTTTAGATCTACTATCTAGTTGGTTTTCTTTTTGATCTAAATTGTCTACACTCTTGAATCTTCAATCCTTTGTTTCAGTAGTTACTAATTTGATGTCTTCATAGGTCGTTTTCGAACTTTTCATTTTCAGTGGTAAAATTAAATTCTTTGAATGCAGTTTTATTATTAGGAGGTGAAAGTTCTACAAAACATATAATAAATACACAACAATTTAGAACATATCAATGCTTTTATTACTGTACATAATATACAATGAAAAAAAAAGATATTCCTTACAATTATGCTTCGTATCATACATACTATGCATAGGAATTATAAGAAGTTACAAGAATGTCCATCCGGTTGCTAAAGGCGGGTCAGTTCATCTCATGGTGCGCAATGCGGGATAAATTGTTGGTGCATAGATGTAATGGTCCTCATGATGATCAACATTCCTATCATGCACATGTCGGTTAGGTGGGCACGCTTGGGCAGTTGAGGTGGGTGCGAGTAGGATGTTGAAGGGTGCACACATAGGTTGCTAAAAGTGTACATGTACAGGTGTTACGGGGAAATTCCCTTATGGCTATGGGTTAAAGCCACAACAGAGTGAGGACCTTTGAAAAGAAAACTCAATCCCTGAAAGTAGTTAAGCATAAAAGTACTAACTAATTAATCCTTGCAAATAGAAACAAAGACTTACCTTGTATCCTACGTTTGATGTTGATCCACCATTGAATCTTTTTGCTCCAAAAGTCCAATCCTTTCTCTTCTTACTTGCACACACATAGAGAAAGATGCTGCAAGAAGGAGGTAGTTATTCGAATAAGTAACTTTAAAAAAAATGACAATTAAAGCCACTTAGTATTCAATTTTTTTGGAAATTAAATGAAATAATCATTCAATAACAACTTAGAAGCGGATAGAAGAGAGTTATTTTCAATAAATTAACAACAAAAATACGATTGTTATAACCTGCGTCTGTTGGTGACACTGTTTCAGAATCTGGATCCGGATTCCTCCACCCAGGCCATTGACTATAGGTAGTGTTAGCCCCAACTCCTAGGGATAACTAAGGAGATGATGTCTCGAGGCCCTTAGGTTTCACATGGAGTATTGAGAGACAACTTGACCAACAATGTCCACTTGTACAGACAGAAACCCACCTCACCACCACAACTCCAGGTTCGTCACGACAGTATCCACCACATCAGCTGGCCTCCGAAAGACATTGGGTCTTGCTTCATGAGGTACAAGTCAAGTATTATGGTAAGTGTCATTTCAATATTTGAGGCATTTGAGTTTGTTGCATCTATTACTGCTTTTAGTTATGTCCCGTTTGCTTGGACATTATGCTCTTTGCCTTGTTTCACTTTGGTGGTTGACATTGTGCCCTAGTAAGTGGGTCACCCTTAGGGATAGGGATGCTACTGGGAGGTCCTATTGACGAGTCATCGTTCCATTCCCGACCATGTCACTTTCCACACTTCATCCCCTCATCTCCTTATCTTTTGGGATTTTCGGGTGTACTGACCCAAGAAGGGGTTGTCCCTCATTTCATGGGAAGAAGGGGATGAAGGCCCAGAGGCTTGTCGTTGGAAATAGATAAAAGCCAAACCATTAACCTTCTAGATGCTGGCCTAGGGATCCCGAGGACAATGAAACATCTCTCATAAGAAACTGATGGGACCCATGAAAGAATAACTATTAACAAATGCTATCTAAGGAGGAGCATGTGTGGGCATTGTTTTTATTGCTTAGGTAGAAGCCCCACACATGTTTCCAACTTGGGGAAGCATGATGTGACCAGGGTAGACTCAAGGTGGGCACAATTTTTCATGCTTAGGTAGAAGCCCCACCTTGGCTTCGACTTGGAAACATCCTAAAAGAATAAAAGGCAATAAATGGGCTTGGAAAAAGGTTGCATTGAAAACGAAAGTGTAACACACCCTCTACAAAGGCACCCATAAGTGAGACACTACAACCCCTTGTATGTCGTGAACCCCATGCCCAAAAGTCTTCCCCCCATCCATGACACTCATCCACATGACTTAGAAGGAGTTCCCCTCGGGAAACTTCCCTAAACTTGAGGTACGATTCACCCAATAGGTCGTTTTGTCAACCCTCCCATACATAAACTTGGCAAATTGCATAGTGTCTTTGAGCATTGGTTTATTTTGATGAGGTAGTTTGGATGTACATGCTTAGATGGCTCTTTTATTGATTTGATTTACTCATCATGATGCTTTGACTTGAGATCCTTGGAGGGCGTATCCATTTGTCTTTGCAGAACCCAATTGGTGGACAGTTTTGGAAGAACAAGCCTAGCTTGGGCTTCCATGTGGCTTGAAGCCCACAGATTGGATGCCAAGGGCCTATTATAGCACAAGTTGTAGGTTGGGCAAAGCCCGACCCAACCACAAAGGCAAGTGCTACAACTTGGGAATCCTACACCCAATGTCATCTCGATGTAGGTCCCGCACTTGGGGGGTGACTAAGGTCACTCCTGGGAGGCGATCCCAGAAACCCTAGGGAGAATGAAAAGGATGAAGGAAAATGTAAGGAGAAGTCCCCTGGAAGGTCAAGTGATGGAAGAAATGATTTGTTGGAAATGGTAAGTGAAGAGAGGTAAATGGATACCAAGTGAAGAGATAGTTGTCGGTGCACCTGTACCTGCCCGAAACACAAGAAAAGACACCTTGCAATGCTATGTGTTAGTATGGATCAGCAAGTTAAGCTTGCTGTCCCTAATTTGCAGCAGTGGATGACAGTTTATATCAGCAAATAAAGTATCCAAATCAGCATATAAAGCACAAGATCAATTGGCAATATCATCAATGAATTTAGTAATCAATTATGACTTGAGCATAGAACTTTAAGATTGAATAAAGCAAGCTGTTATAACATAATTTTCTGCAGTAAATTATCAGCCTTATGGCTGTAGCATTCAATGACATGCAAAAGCTAAATCAACCATAGAAAAATCCCCAAAACTAGCTTAAACAGTGCACCCTAGTTAGTGGAATTAGTGGCTAAAAGATGGAGGAAAGTTAGGGGCTAGTTAGTGAGATATTAGCACCTAGGGTTAGTGTTTTTTGCAGCCTAATGGCTGTAGAAAACAAGTTAGTACAACAATGAGAAATTATGGAAGAAAAGGGACGCCGTAAGGGAAGAAAAACCCCCAAGGCATCAAGATCATTATCCAAAAGCGAAGCTTGTAAAGGTTGAAATTTCACGTTTGTGGAGGAAAATGTTTTGTATCTCCAATGCAAATTAAAATATGATTAGTGCCTTACTATTGGGTTTATGGGGTCAAGACTCAATGGGCATAGGGCTCATGGAATACAAGGGGTGGTAGTGTCTCATTCATGGGTGCCTTTGTAGAGGGTGTGTGGTACCTTCGCCTGCAATGCACGTTTTCCAAGCCCACCAATTTTCCTTTTATCTTTCTTTCTTTATTTTCTTTCAACATAGCATAAGGAGAGGTTGAAGGTCATTTCCCTGGCGTGGTAACTAGGTGGTGGCAATGTCACCCACAAACACCTAATGGAAATGAGAAGGTTGGCTCGTGATGACACCCCCTTTCTCTCAGCCATGCAATTGAGAGCTATTACCTTGGTTTGGTGACCAGATGATAGTAATGTCATACCACTAGATATTCATGGACGTGATAGGTCGGCTCGTGACGAGACCTCCTATCCTTCAACTAACCTCTTAAACATTCTTTATTATATTGTGGGTCCCCTTTATTTAAAGATAATATTTTCATTGCTTTCTTGGGTGATCCCTGGGTGAAGCATCTGGAAGGTTTATACAAGACTTTTATCTTTTACCCAACAATAACCCCTCTGGGCCTTTAGCCCCTTCTTCCTATAGAATGAGGGACAACCCCTTCTTGGGTCAATACACCCTAAAATTCCACGAGATAAGGAAATGGAGGGGAATACTGATGGAAAGTGGTAAGTATGGTCGGGAACTGTACGCTAGCTCATCAAGGGAGTTCCCAATAGAAAACCCATCCCCAAGAAAGACCACTTACTAGGGCACAATGTCAACCACCAAGGTGAAGCAGGGCAAAAGGCATAATGTCCAAGCATATATCATGAAATCTAGAGCAATCTAAGATACAACATAATCAAATGGATTGAATATTGAAATGATGCTCACCATAATACTGACTTGTACCTCATGGAGCAAGGCCCACTGCCTTCTGGAAGCCAATTGATGTGGTGGATGCCATGTGCAAAACTGTGACCATCTGTGGTGGTGAGTGGGTTTTCCATCTGTTCAAAAAGGTACTGCTGGTCATGTAGTCTCTCGACACTCCATATCTGCAACTTGAAGGCTTCGATACATAATCTCCTTAGTTATCCACAAAATGGAGATAACAAGGCCCACATGCCAAATGACGAAGACATGCCTTTGAAGGCCTAGAAGACATCATGGAGGACCTAACCTAGCCCCTACCACCCGAATGTTTTGCCTAAGAAGGCCAAAACATCACCCTTGAGGGCTTGACGTCATAGTAGGGCTAGGGTTTGGTGGTTGTTGAGGACACTTGGCACGTTCTGAAGGAAGGAAGCCATGGATTGTGGAGAAGAGACTTGTATCGAAGACACGTGGCATTTGGAGGCCTAGCTCACCCATCTCCTAGTCCAATGACTTGAAAAAGTGCCAAAACGTCACCCTAGAAGGGTGACGTCTTACTTAGGGTTTTACTCATGTGCAAATTATGAATTAAAAAAGTATTGTTTTATGTAAAGGGGCAAGATTAGGGTTGTTGACCCCTATTCTTGTGTTTTACCCTAACTTTGTGGACAAACTATGTTTAGAACATTTTGTATAAATAGAGATCATTTGTATCTCATTTGGAACATAGCTCTCCCATGTGGAGAAGGATATTTGGTTGAAATTTTTGCCCTACTTGGGAAAATTCATTCTGTCTCTCTATTGTGATATGATTTATCTCTTGTCCTGTGGAAGGAAGTGGTGTGCTACTCTTGGAGGCTCTTTCTCTTTTCTTTGGTGATGAAAATTGCTTGGTAACTAGGGTTTTGTCTTGGCATTTCTTGGAATTGGTAAGGAAAATCTGCACTTTGTTAGGTTTCTTTCTTGTTCCATGCTTGTTATTGGCTAGATCCTTGGAGGAGTATAAGGATTTACAACCTCCATCCATTTTTTATCATTATTGTTTGTTGAAAAGGCTATTTCAAAGGTTGCTAGAAGGAGTAAAAGGGTTTACACCCTCCTAGACTTTACCTTGTTAGGGTTGCTATCTCAAGGGAGTAAAAGGGCTTACACCCCTTGAGATTTAGTAGTCCTAACATAATACAAGAAGAATCCACAACCCATTTGGCAAGGCACTATTCTTTTATTGCATTGGAGAAATAAATTGCTTACATTACAAGATATTGAATTTGTTCAAAGTGGAATCAATTCTTTGCCTTAATCGCTTGCTTGAGCCATTAGGGCGTTTTGATTGGTCAAGGATATATTGCTGCTGTTATAAACTTATGCTACAGCCATTAGGGCTCCTGCAAACTCTCTTTTTCAAGATCAATTTCTCACTCTTTTACCGTTGAAAATAGTTGGAAAGTTGCTATTGTTAATATACTTGATGTTGGCTATTGTTGGGAAATTTTTTGGCTAATTCCTTGGGGTAAAAGTTGCTGCTGTAGAAAATCTTTGCTACAGCCATTTGGCTGCTCTGAAAAAATCTCTGAAAACATCTTTTTGCAGCCCTAATTCACCATCAAAGCTTGTGCTAAAGTAATGGGAATTAGTCTGCATGTTTAGTGCTTCATTGCCCAATAAATACTTGATGCTTTTGATGGTTATTTCTGCAGTAAGTAATTAATTTTCTTGCCGATATGTATTTTTGTTGACTGCTGCAAATAGGGACGGCAAGCTTAACTTTCTTGTACACCTAATATATACTGCGTATAGTTGGTTTTTCTTGTGTCTCGGAAAGGTACAAACACTCTCAATAGGTACCCAAGTACTTGGAAACTTTAAACCACTCCTGAGACTCATCCTTAAGCCTTCTTCCATCTATTAACTTGACCTATACGGACTTTCATTTCATCATCTCACTTTTTGTCTCATTTCCCCCTAGGGTCACCCGAGATTCCCCCCTTGTGGCGATTTTCATCATCACTAAAGTGACGGGAATACCTATCTAAGGTGACAGTGGTAGGTGTTCTCTTAGTTGTCGCCATTTTGTGGTTTGGGTTAGGCTTTGCCCAACCTACAACTTGTGCGATAACATGTAGCACCTCCGACTCTAATGCTTTTGTGGGCCCAAAGAAGACAAATAGGATTCTTCTTGAACAGATTCATATAGTAAAGGAAGGTTGGAAACAAAGATTTCCAGGTCTGAGGAAATGAATGAACAGTAAGGGGATAAGGGCTTGTAGACGGGGTAATAAATTGCTAGCATTATCTCGCTTCAAGTATGATTCTCCTTCTCCTCTAGCCTTAGGCTCATTTTATACCATCTCCAAGTGATTGGAGTGGTTACAAACAATTGTGTACGGGAAATAGGAGGTCAAGAACTGGGTAAACCCGTGAACCCCGCCCAAAATTACACAAAATATAATTTTTTTGAGCAAAATTAAGGTGTATGCGCTTTGCAATGGAGCAACATGCGTACATGCCCAAAAATAATGTTTTTTGAAGAATCTAGAGGAGGAAAGGGGGATTAATGTCTGCAAGTGGGAAAGGAAAAGGCCAAACATGTCATCCATGCATATATGGTGGCAATTGATGCTATAACAATAGGTTGGAGCTTGGCGCATGCAACATGAATTTTGTGTATGAAATGTTGTAGAGGTTTTACAGGTATAGGGTTATTGTCCCTTTACCTTGTTCATTAGCGGCAATGAGAGGCTGCAAAGGGCACTGCCCCTTGGACCCTGAGGTGCATTACACGCTGCGGTCTTGCATGGGTGCACATACTGGGAGTGTTGTGGTGGTTTGGTTGGAGGAGGTCAGTGTTGAGGCTTTTTGACGCATGTAAGACTGTGCTATGGATACCTAAGTTGCATTGACATGAATATTGAGACAGTAGGGGACGGAAACGACAAATTTTCAGAAATCCAAATAATTTACACACACACACACACACATATATATAAAAGACATAAAAGATTCAGAAATGCTAGACAATGCAAATAATGTTCTCTGATTATACACTTATCAGGATTGCTCCCACACAAGAAAAGATGGCACATGGATATGTATTTTTGAGAACGGATATATTTATTTTTCAATTTTGGGGGACAAAAAGTGGATTTTTTCGCTAGGAACGTTTCCTAATTCCTGTAGCGTTGACAAAATATGGTTGAAACGGTCCTGAAACAGTGCAATAGTCCTGAAAACGACATTTCCAGAATTCGATATTGTCGTGAAATGTTTCAAGGCTGTATTTGCAATGTATCCTCTCTGTTTCAGTATCTGGAACATTGAACAACATTTGAGGCACGACACCCAGACATTTCTGATAACTTAGATGGATCTGCGTGGTTGTGCTTGGATCACTCAACTTTTGGGATCCGTCGATTTCTGTCTCTTCCTATGAATTTATTTGTCCAGTTCTCAATCTTCATATTTCTTTAATCTTTGTTCTTCATTGGTGAGCAAATTATAGCTTCTTTAAATGATTATGAGAGAAATACATGTTGAGGTCACGGAATTTTGATACATGTGTAGAAGGTTGTTCCATAAATTAGTTAAACATTCTTTATCTTTGATAGTTGTTTCAATGGCCAACAATTCATTTTGAAGTTGGGGTGGCAGGTACAAGAGGGGTCATCCTAGACCCGGGAGGACATCAAGTAGTTAAGTATGCATGGATCCTAGGGAAAGATACCAATAATCAAGCAAAATAATACACCCTCCTCAAGGGAGTCCAACTAGCTAAGACGTGGAGCCTTCTAGCTTCATGCAGAAGAAGCTTTCATTAGTGAGAACTAGAAGCCTCAGGCACTACATTTTCGTGTTTTTGGTTGTCTAGTTTATATTCGTGTTCCTGTGGAGAAAATGACTAAGCTAGAACCCTCTAGTATCAAGGGGAATTTTATTGGATATAATTAGACTTAAAAGGCTTATTGGATCTACCTTCAAGAGTAGTGAGAGACAATGGTTAGAAAATAAGTAAATTTTGACGAGGATGGATGGTCTTCAAACTTTCAGGAGCCTCCCACAAAGATTGACGAAGGTGAAAAGGTTTCCACCCCTAAATTTAATCTCAAATAGAAGGAGAAACCACATGTATATCAACAAGTTTTTTGTCAAGGAACAAAGGCCTAATTACCATCTAGTTTAGTTTGTAGGATTCACAAGAACAAGTGGGAGCACCTAAATCTACATTTCTGGTGAGTCATCCATCTAAAACGTTTCCTACTTATGTTTCACTGATGTCTTCTATTCTTGAGGTGGAGCCTTCTAGCTTCAAGGAGATAGTTGCAGAGAAGGTATGGCGGGATGCCATGACAAAAGAGTATAACTCCATTTTCAAGAATGATGTGTGGGAGATAGTTCCAAAACCTAGTGAAATCAGTGATTGATTTCATGCATGTAGCGAATGGGAGCATTGAAAAGTTCAAGGAAAAATTTGTTGGCAAAGGATTCTACTAGAAAGAGACAATTGACCTTGACAAGACTTTTTACTCTAATTGCAAGAGGTTTTGAGATCCAGGGGAAAGCGACCTAGGATTGGAAGGTTGCAGGTGAAGTCTTCCTTCAACAAGGAAATTGTAACTCAAAGATTTTGAAGATATTCCAGAGTACAAAGTGGAGCAATGGTTCTTGTTTATATTCCTTCATATTCATATGTGGCCAACATTTTGATGAAGCCCTTAACAAAGGGGAAGTTCAATCTGTAGACAAAGAAGCTTTGTTTGATGGAGAACACATTCCTTGCAAAGAGGGAGTGTTAGCTTATCTTGTTTCGACAAACCTAATCTCCATTATCCTTCAACTAGTTGACCAATTGAGCAATTGAGCACTTGACTTATGTTGGAGGTAGGGCATATCACCTTGAGAGTGATTCTTGTTGATAGAGGGACACTTATTTAAGGAGATGGTTTCCAACTATTGTTAGCACATATGGGGCGCACCTCATGAAAGAGATTCTCATGCATGCTCATTTATGAAGACATGAATTCTAGCTATTGTTAGCACATGTGAGAGGTACACCTCATGAGAGATATTCTCATGTGTGTATGCATATTTATGTAGAGGTGTGGGGTGCATTCATTTTGGGAATTTCGCATTCTATTCCTAGCACGCGGGGCACATACATTTATTATAGTAGTTAGCTCTTGCATATGGTGCATTATTTTGGGAGAGATTCCCTCATTCATGGTGTACTTACCATGGGACCGACATTGCATGCATAGCACAACTACCCTAAGAGTTACTCTTCATGCATGGTGCATTCATTCCATGCATGCGAGGCACATTAACCTAGGAGGTTTATTTGCTAATCATAGCACTCAAGTGAGGTGCATCACTTGAGAAGGATTCCCTGGCATGAATGAGAACATGGAGCACACCACTACAGAGGCTACTCTTAGCCTTGTTTGTAACCTCTTATTCTCTTGTTATATAAAGGAGAGGAGGGCACACTAGTTAGACACGTAGTCAATATGATTTATAGTGGGAGCTTGTGAGGCGCTGTTGTGTGAGTAGAGTAGAATTGATGTAATCTTTCTTTTAATATAATAGAAAGAGATGTGTTTGTTGCTACAAAATTTTAGTATGTTGATTTACATTTCTTGATCTCTCTTCTCTTAGATCTACTATCCGGTTGGTTGCCTTTTTGATCTAAATTGTAGTATCTACACTCTTGAATCTTCAAGCCTTTGTTTCGGTAGTTACTAATTTGAAGCCTTCGTAGGTGGTTTTCGAACTTTTCATTTTCAGTGGTAAATTTAAATTCTTTGAATGCAGAGTTGTTATTAGGAGGTGAAAGTTCTACAAAACATATAATAAATACACAACAATTTAGAGCATACCAATGTTTTTATTACTGTACATAATGTACAATGAAAAAAAAAAGATATTCCTTACAATTATGCTTTGTATAATACATACTATGCATAGGAATTATAAGAAGTTACAAGAATGTCCATCCGGTTGCTAAAGATGGGTCAATTCATCTCATGGTGTGCAATGTAGGCTAAATTGTTGGTGCATAGATGTAACGGTCCTCATGATGTTCACGTTCCTATCATGCACAAGTCGTTTAGGTGGGTGCGAGTAGGATGTTGAAGGGTGCACACATAGGTTGCTAAAAGTGTACATGTATAGGTGTTATGGGAAAATTCCCTTATGGCTATGGGTTAAAGCCACAACAGAGCGAGGACCTTTGAAAAGCAAACTCAATCCCTGAAATTAGTTAAGCATAAAATAACTAACTAATTAATCCTTGGAAAGAGAGACAAAGACTTACCTTGTATCCTACGTTTGATGTTGATCCACCGTTGAATATTTTTGCTCCGAAACTCCAATCCTTTCTCTGCTTACTTGCACAAACACAGAGAAAGATGCTGCAAGAAGGAGGTAGTTATTCGAATAAGTAACTTTAAAGAAAATGACAATTAAAGCCACTTATTATTCTAAATTTTTGTAAATTAAATGAAATAATCATTCAAAAACAACTTATAAGTGGATAGAAGAGAGTTCTTTTCATTAAATTAACAACAAAAATACGATTGTTACAACCTGCATCTGTTGGCGGCACTGTTTCTGAACCTGGATCTAGATTCCTCCACCCAAGCCACTGACTATAGGTAGCACCTCCGACTTCAATGCTTTTGTGGGCCCAAAGAAGACAAATGGGATTCATCTTGACCAGATACATATAGCAAAGGAAGGCTGGAAACAAGGGTTTCCAGGTTTGAGGAATTGAATCAGCAGTAAGGGAATAAGGGCTTGTAGACGGGGTAATAAATTGCCAACATTATCTCGCTTCAAGTATGATTCTTCTTCTCCTCTAGCCTTAGGCTCATTTTATACCATCTCCAAGTGGTTGGAGTGGTTACAAACAATTGTGTACGGGCAATAGGAGGTCAAGAACCAGGAAAACCCGTGAAACCCGCCCAAAATTACACAAAATATAATTTTTCTGAGCAAAATTAAGGTGTACGCGCTTTGCAATGGAGCAACATGCGTACATGTCCAAAAATAATGTTTTTTGAAGAATCTAGAGGAGGAAAGGGGGATTAAGGTCTGCAAGTGGGAAAGGAAAAGGCCAAACATGTCATCAATGCATATGTGGTGACAATTGATGCTATAACAACAGGTTGGAGCTTGGCACATGCAACATGAATTTTGTGTATGAAATGTTGTAGAGGTTTTATAGGTATAGGGTTATTGCCCCTTTACCTTACTCATTAGTGGCAACAAGAGGCTGCAAAGGGCACTACCCCTTGGACCTTGAGGTGCATTATATATTGTCCCCACTTTGGAACATCATTACATTTCAGGGTGTTATGATGACCAGAGTAGCCAGATGGATGTTAGGGCCAGTACAGTGACTATTGAGGGATATTTTGGGGTCCGTCTTGCATCTCTCATCCTATTTCATCATTATGATCCATTCCGCACAGATTGGCTTTGGTTCCGTTGCATTCCGACGATTTCCATGATTTTGAGTATTTTGAGCTGTAAGTTAATTAAATTCACTGAAGAGGTCATTTTGGGCACAATACTTGGAGGAACCTCTTAGTGTAATAGCTCATTGGAATTGAGAGGAACAACACTACATGATAGGATGGTGAAAAGTGACTTTCAGTGGCCAGGGAAGCCACAAGGAGAGATAAGGTGTTTTTCAGAGGTAAAAAGGTTAATTAATTAATTAAAGTGATTTAATTAATTAATTAATAAAATGAAAGTCACTTTGGAGGGACAAGGTGAGCAGGAAGCATAAAGGAGAGGCAAGGGCCTCTATTCTCTCATTCATGTATGATTATCTTTTGATATCTGGCTTCTAGCTAGTGAGTCCATATCTTGGGGGTTTTGAGGGTTTTGACTTAACAAACCCTAGAAGACGATTCAGTGGTGAAAGATTCCACCTAGCTTGTCCCAAGCTTGGTCTTGGGGATGCAATACTCCCCCACACCATTCTAGTTCAGATTTACTCAGTGCAGGAGGGTTCTACACCAGCCACAGGCATAGGAAGAAAGAGAGGGCGCACCATTGGGGGTTTCCAGCAAGGGGGGCACACCATCCATTGAGAGAAGTTCGTTCCAGGTAATTGGCAGGGATTTTGGAGATTCTAGCACTTGGGTTTTCATTGCAGGGTCTTGGCCATGAGATCTAGTGCATTCCGGAGGATTTTTATGTGCCATTTGATTTATTGGATGCATTGAACGAATTGGAGGAGAGGAGCACACTTCAGAAAGTGATTTCAGCTATTTGGTAGATCAGATCTTCATCATTTCGCTTGGGACTTCACTAGGGAGGTAACTGAGCCCCGATCTATCATTCTAGTGGTTTTGTGGAGCATTTGGAGGCCTCTAGGAGGCAGGCCGAATTATCTAGGGTTTCAGGCATCCAGGGGGGCGCACCATTCCTTGGAGGGAGGCTAGATCCATGACTTTGAGAGGGATCTTGGATATTTGAGCACCTGGGTTGTTCTTGCAGTATCTCGATCTACTATTCTACTCAGTTTGGGCTCATTTGGAGGCTTCCTTCAGTTAGGACGGATTATTGAGGGTCTTCAGTCATCCAGCAGGGCATAGCATCATCCAGCTTGGTGGTTTGGCACTTCATACGGCCTAGATCTCAGTCTTGTAGTGGTCTTCCTTGTTATTCAACCTTTGGAGGCTTACATTGTCTTATCAGAGAATTTTGTAGCAGCTCTTATTATGTTGATTGGATCCATCTGTTGATCATTCCAGATCTACATCATTCTTGTATTTAGGGGCTTCTTCTATTTATGAATAATATCAGATCTGAGGTATTTTGGATTGTCTATCATATTGTTGATCTTGCATATGGTTGAGGTATGTTCCATTACTGTATCTTCATGTTTATTGTTGCAAACATACATTAAAGTCATCAGTATAACCCTAGCGCAACCTAAGAGACAATAATAAGCCAAGTGTTTGACAGAATGCCACAACCAGAAAAAGTTTAAAATTCATGCAAGACGTGATGTTCCTGGCATATTGGCTTGGGAACATTACACATTACACGTTGCGGTTTTGCATGGGTGCACATACTGGGAGTGTTGTGGTGGTTTGGTTGTAGGAGGTCGGTGTTGAGTCTTTTTGACGCATGTAAGACTGTGCTCTGGATACCTAAGTTGCATTGACATGGATATTGAGACAACATGGGACAGATACAACAAATTTTCAGAAATCCAAATAATTTACACACACACATACAAAAGACATAAAAGATTCAGAAATGCTAGACAATGCAAATAATGTTCTCTGATTATACACTTATCAGGATTGCTCCCACACAAGCAAAGATGGCACATGGATATGTATTTTTGAGAACGAATATATTTGTTTTTCAATTTTGGGGGACGGAAAGTGGATTTTTTTGCTAGGCATGTTTCCTAAATCCTGCAACGTTGACAAAATCTGATTGAAAGGGTCTTGAAACGGTGCAGCAGTCCTGAAACGACGTTTCCAAAATTTGATATTGTCATGAAATGTTTCAAGGCCGTATCTGCAACTTATCCTCTCTTTTTCAGTATATGAAACACTGAACAACTTTTGACGCACCACACCCAGATGTTTCCAATAACTTAGCTGGATCTGCGTGGTTGTGCTTGGATCACTCAACTTCTTGGATCCGTCGAATTTTGTCTCTTCCTATGAATTTCTTTGTCCAGTCCTCCATCTTCATATTTCTTTAATCTTTTTTCTTCATTGATGAGAAAATTATAGCTTCTTTAAATGATTCTGAGAGAAATACATGGCGAGGTCATGAAATTTTGATACATGTGTAGAAGGTTGTTCCATAAATTAGTTAAAAAATCTTTTTCTTTGATAGTTGTTTCAATGGCCAACAATTCATTTTGAAGTTGGGGTGGCGGGTGCGGGAGGGGTCATCCTAGACCGAGGAGGACATCAGGTAGTTAAGTATGCATGGAGCCTGGGGCAATCTACCAATAATCAAGCAGAAGAATACACGCTCTTCAAGGGAGTCCAACTAGCTAAGAGGCTACAATTGCAACATTTATCATTATTGGGGATTAAAAGAACACTATTCGAACTATGATCAAAGGAGCCACCCCCAATGTTTATCTAAGTAAACATCATAAAAAAGGCTAACTTAGAACTAGCAAGCATTCCCAGGTCTCATTTTACCATGTCAAAAGGGAAAATAACCAATGGGATGATACCCAAGCAAACTTGGCAATAACTCTACCAAAAAGGGATATTAACATAAATGGGAGCCTGTCTCATCATCAAATCCCATAATCAATGTACATCAAGTCCAATGTAATGCATGTCACATGGGTGTCGTATTCTCACGGCTCCCCCGACGTCATAACATCATGGGTATCCCCTGGAATATGCATAATACCTTTCATCTCCACACCAAATATTTCCATAGTGCTTTCTCCACTCGTGCAAGGTGGGATAATCAAGGCAAGGTACATTACAGTTATGAAGGAGGATTTGGTTGATACAATGGATTCAAGGCTTGTTGCAGGGTTTGGGCACGATCCAAGCTCGTGCATAATCATCACTGAGAGCAGAAGTCCTGGTTCAAGTGTGGGCACTGCTATAGCACAAGTTGTAGCTTGGGCAAAGCCTGACCCAACCACGAAAGCAGTGCTACAACTTGGGAATCCTACACCTAATGTCACCTCGATGTAGGTCCCGCGCTTCAAGGGTGACTAGGTCACTCTAGGGAGGAGATCCCGGTGACCCTAGGGGGAATGAGATGGGGATGGATAGAGATGGAAGTGGATCCCCTAGAGGTCAAATCTAAATGGAGTGAGATGTGGAAAGAGATGCCTTGTAATTCAAGTGATTGTTGCCCCAAAGGTATAGTACTTCTATGGATGATTGTACCTGCCCGAGACACAAGAAAATCCAACTTGCAATGATATATGTTAGTATGGATCAGCAAGTTAAGCTTGCTGTCTCTAATTTGCAGTAGCAGATAACAGTTTATATCAGCAAATAAAGCATTCTAAATCAGCATGTAAAACATAAGACCAATCATCAATATTATCAATAAATATGGCAATCAATTATGATTGAAAAATGACACTTTGAGGCTAAATAAAGCAAGCTGTTGTAACATGTATTTTCTGCAGAAAATGCAGCCTTATGGCTGTAGCTTTCAATGGTATGCAGCAACAAAATCAACCACAGAAAAGTGCAACAATTAGTCCAAAAGATGCGCCCTAATTAGTAGAGTTAGTGTGCAAAATTTAGGAGCTAGTCTAGGGTTAGTTTAGGAGTTAAGAGTGAATTAGTAGCTAGGGTTATGCAGCCTTAATGGCTGTAGGTTAAAGTTCGTAACAACAATTTAAGTAGTGGGAGAGAGGGGACACCCTAGTAGGGGAAGACTCCTCTCAATGTGGCAAACCAACTCCAAGCAAGAGATTGTTCAAAGGACAAAAATTCACATTTCCCAAGGCAATGATTTTATATCTCCAATGCAAAAAATAGATGACTAGTACCTTTACTATTGGGTTAATGGAGTCAAATAAATGAACTAGAGATGCTACTTCCTTGCGGGTGTAAATCCTCTTACTTCCTGTTGCCGTCCTAATACACACTTGCTAACGTGAGCTAAGTCCGGCTCACTTAGTGTGTCCTCGGAGGCACAATGCCTAGGTTCTCAGTCCACACTGTCACCTTGACTGGAACCTCTTCCTTCTAGGCTTACTCCTAGGGAAGCCAAGGGGGGTAGTCCCTAGTTACTAGATTGATTTTAGTGTTTAAGGTTCTAGGAGTTAGTTTTAATTTGTTAAAAGCTAAAGGGGAAAACTAGCCTAAGATGCTAAGGCAACAAATGCAAAGTGCAAGTCTATCTATGTGACAATCAACCCTTTCCCTAAGTCAACTAAGACTAGTGCCTAAGGTTGGGCAATGGGGTCAACTAAGTTTGAGGGTGGTTTATTACAAAGTGTTTACAAATGAAATAAGTTAATCTATCCACAACTCAAAAGTTACAATTAC
>ML782599.1:381521-413739 GCA_009831015.1 Picea engelmannii | reverse complement strand
TCACTTCACTTTATTATTTACCTTTTAAAATCTCTTAAACCACTTTGACTACTTTGAACTTTTGGGGCTTCTAGATGACATATGAGGGTCCTCCAACTTCGTAAGGCCATAACTCTCAAACCGTGAGGAGTTATGTGACATTCCACATACCATCAGAAATGGAATGACATGTACTATCCATATAGAATAGTATTACCTTCAAATATATCAAAAATCACACCGTTATCCATCAAACAAACTTGGGTCCATTACCCAAACCTGGGTTCTCCAACTTCACATGGTTATAACTCTCTAACCGTGAGGAGTTATGTGACGTTCTACATACCATTGGAAATGGCATGACAAAAACTATCCATCTAGAATAGTTTCCCTGACAAATTCACTGTCCTTCATCTCATTATTCCACAATTAAGCATGGGTTCTCTTACTCCGCAAAGCGTCTTCCCGTGGGGGCTTTCACCATAAGGGGACCACTTTGGAGTTCATCCATATTTACTTCTTATCAACCATGAAAAAACAATAATGAGTCATATTTACATCAAACAATCTTGGGTCCATTACCCAAACCTTTGTGCTACGGGGCTTTCTTCAAGGGTTGACATCAATAACAACCAACCTTAATCAACAGTAACTATAGTTCAGTTTGCAATTAATTGTATCCAGTTTGAGAATTAGGCTCGCTGTTTGGGGAATAATTTGATGACTATCATCACTTACCTAGATCAACATTATCTAAGTTGAGGTTGGGTTCCCTCTCCTATGAAATTAAAAGAACTACTGGGTATGTATTATGATACTTTGTTAGTGGCCTACGTGGGACGTGGGATCCCCTTATGTTCGAAATATGTCTTTCTACTTTGTGTTAGGCTGATTATTATTAAAAACTAGTTAGTGTCACAGTTAGTGCCATGAGAGCTCCAACCCAAGCCTTATCTCGTTTTCTCGCTAACAATCTTCAATTATTCATTGGAAAAGCTTCATCTTTCATCAAAGATTCATTCGATTTCATTCAAAAAACTAAAATTCTCCACCTCAAGGAACAAGAAATCATGGTGAGTTTTGATGTTGTATCTTTATTCACAAAGATTCCCATTCCTGAAGCCCTTAACCTTATCTCCAAATTGGTCCATTCTGAAACCCTCAACCTGATAAAAAATTGTCTTACCTCCACATTCTTCACCTTTAAAGGGATTTGTTATGAATAGACAGAAGGAACCGCCATGGGTTCATACCTTTCCCCGGTGGTTGCTAATATCTTCATGGAAAATTTTGAAACCTTAGCCCTAAATAACTTTCACCTTAAACCCAAATGATGGTTTTGTTTTGTTGATGACACTTTGTCATCTGGTCTCATGGACATCCCTCCTTGATGACTTTCTTTGATCACCTTAATATCATTTCCCTCCATATTCAATTCACCATGGAAATAAAAAAGGACAACTCTCTTCCCTTCCTAGATGTCCTTATCTCCCGTCTTCTAGACGGTTCCCTCACCCACCAACTTTACTGGAAAAAGACACATACTGATCGATACCTACATGCTCAGTCTCACCATCATCCAACCCATAAATCTACTGTGTTAAAAACTTTGGTCACTCGAGCCATCTGAAACTCCTCTCCTCAATTCCTAGAGAAAGAGAAATCCCACTTAATGAAGGTCCTTTTAACCAATGTATACTCTATCTCCCAAATCAATAGAGCCTTTCGCTCAACCCAAATTACTAAGTCCAAAAATCCTCCTTCCTTCTCCCCACCCGTTGTTCACCTATCTTTACCTTACATCCAAGGCACAACTGATCACATTTCGAAAATTTTAGCCAAGAAGAATATCAAAACCTTTTTCAAACCATGTGAAACCTTTAAGCAACTGTTCAAAACGGCCAAAGACAAATCTGACCCTATGCTTGGCCCATGAATATACCAAATCCCTTGCTCTTGTGGAAAATCATACTTAGGCCATGTTATCGCACAAGTTGTAGGTTGGTCAAATCCAGACCCAAACCACAAAATGGCGACAACTAAGAGAACACCTACCCACTATCACCTTAGATAGGTATTCCCGTCACTTTAGAGATGAAGTGATCACCTCAAGGGGGGGGATCCCGGTGACCCTGGGGGGAATGAGATGGAAAATGAAGAGATGATGAAGAGTCCCCCTATAGGTTAATGATGGAAGGTAAGAAGGGATTGAAAAGAGTCTCATAGATGGTAGAAGATGTGCCACTGTATAGAAGACTTGCCAATGAGTGATGGTACTTGCCCGAGACACAAGGAAAACAAAGATACAAGCCCAATAATATGTTGGACAAGCAAGTTAAGCTTGTTGTCCCTAATTGCAGAAATAAACAGTAATATATATCAGCAACAAAAAGTAATAAGAACTGCAAATAAAGTTGCTAAAAGTCTAGTTAAGATTGCAAGAGACTAGCTAGCAATGACTAGTTTAACTCAAGTAATAATGCATAAGACCTTAGCAATGATACACGACTATAAAAAATTAGTATTGCAGAGATATAATTGCAGCGTTATGGCTATAGCAAACAAATTGTTACAGAAAAGAGATCAACCACCAAAACTTGCCAACAATTCACCCAAAAAATGCGCTAAGACTAGTAGAGGATAGGGGTAAACTTTTAACAACTTTTGACAGTTGGTTTGTGAGTTGTTAAGAAATTTGTATTAGGGTTTATGCAGCCCTAATGGCTGTAGATAAAATCTTATAACAACATCAATAAGTAATTATCAAAATGAGACACCCTAGTGGCTCAACCAAGCACATAAAGCATAGAATTGATTCCAATTTAGACAATCTCAAAATCCTGAGTTTTCACGTTAACCAATGCAAGATTTTATTTCTCCAATGCAATTAGATTTAGTGCCTTTAGTTATTGGGTTATGGAGTCAAATAAAGAGGAAGCTAACAATGCTATCTCCTTGGGGGTGTAAACCCTTTAATGCCCAAGGCAAGCAAGGCTAACTAGGAAGTACTAGGAGGGTGTAAGCCCTTTTACTTCTCCTAGTAAAACCTTATGCAAAAAATTATATCAAGATGGATATGGTGGGGTTGTAAACCCTTATACTGCCCAAGAAAGTCTAGAAAATCACACTTGTAACCAAGCAATGAAACAACAATAAGATAGATTCCTTACCTAGTCCAAGCAATAACAAGATAAACCTTCCTTTACCAAGATAATCCACCACAAATGCAAGAAAATATCTCCAAGAGAGGTAGCGCACTACTTCTTCCACCAATAGCCAAAAGAAACCATAACAAGAGCACAAGAAATAGAGATTTCCCAAAGAGGGCGCAAATTTCAGAGATGATACTTCTCACAAGAGGGAGAGTTATGATAAAAATGAATTAGAGGTGACCTCTATTTATACAAATCCTCCAACAAATAGTTTGTCCACAAAGTTAGGGTAAACCACAAGATAATGGGTCAACAACCCTAATCTTGCCCCTTTACACAAAATAATAATTTTTTAATTCATGTTTTTCACATAAAGTAAAACCCTAAGTAAGATGTCACCCTTCTAGGGCGACGTTTTGGCACTTTTGCAAGTCGTTGGAGTAGGATATGGGTGAGCTGGGCCTCCAAAGGCCACATGTCTTCGATCCAAGCCTCTTCTCCATGATCTATGGCTTCCTTCCTTCAAAACATGCCAAGTGTCCTCAACCACCACCAAACCCTAGCCCTACTATGACATCAAGCCCTCAAGGGTGGCGTTTTATCCTTCTTAGGCAAATCCTTTGGGTGGTAGGGGCTAGGTTAGGTCCTCCATGATGTCTTCTAAGCTTCCAAAGGCATGTCTTCGTCATCTGGTATGTGGGCCCTTTGGCATCCAACCTGTGGGCTTCAAGCCCCATGGAAGCCCAAGCTAGAATTGTTCTTCCAAAACTGTCCACCAGTTGGGTCCTGCAAAGACAAGTGGATACGCCCTCCAAGGATCTGAAGTCAAAGCATCATGATGAGTAAATCAAATCAATAAAAGAGCCATGTAAGCATGCACATCCAAACCACCTCATCAAAATAAACCTATGCTCAAAGACCCTATGTAATTTGCAAGTTTAGGTATGGGAGGGTTGACAAAAATACCTATTCGGTGAATCGTACCTCAAGTTTAGGGGTGTTTCCCAAGGGGAACTACTTCTAAGTCATGTGGATGAGGTGTTATGGATGGGGGGAAGACTTCTGGGCATGGGGTTCTTGACATACAAGGGGTTGTAGTGTCTCACTTATGGGTGCCTTTGTAGAGGGTGTGCTGCACTTTCGTTTTCAATACAACCTTTTTCCAAGCCCATTTATTGCTTTTTATTCTTTTAGGATGTTTCCAGGTTGAAGCCAAGGTGGGAATTCTACCTAAGCATGAAAAACTGTGCCCACCTTGACTCTACCTTGGTCATAACATGCTTCCCAAAGTTGAAAACATGTGTGGGGCTTCTACCTAAGAAATAAAAACAATGCCCACACATGCTCCACCCTGGTTGGCATTTTGTTATATTTATTTTTCACGGGTTCCATTAGTTTCTTATGAGAGAAATTTCATTGTCCTCGGGATCCCTGGGCGAGCATCTAGAAGGTTAATGTTTGGCTTTTATCTTTTTCCAGCTACAAGCCTCTGGGCTTTCAACCCCTTCTTCCCATGAAGTGAGGGACAACCCCTTCTTGGGTCAGTACACCCCAAAATCCCAAAAGGTAAGGAGATGAGGGGATGAAGTCTGGAAGTGACAAGTATGGTCGGGAATGGCATGATGAATCGTCAAAAGGACCTCCCAGTAGCAGACCTATCCCTAAGGGTAACCCACTTACTAGGGCGCAATGTCAACCACCAAAGTGAAATAGGGAAAAGAACATAATTTCCAAGCAAATGTCACATAATCAAAAGCAGTAATAGATGCAACAAACTCAAATGCCTCAAATATTGAAATGAAACTCACCATAATACTTGACTTGTACCTCATGGAGCAAGACCCAATGTCTTCCAGAGGCCATCTGATGTGGTGGATACTGTCGTGATGAACTTGGAGCTGTGGTGGTGAGGTGGGTCTATGTCTGTGCAAGTGGACACTACTGGTCAAGTTGTCTCTCGGTACTCCATATATGCAACCTGAGGGCCTC
Organism: Picea engelmannii; assembly: GCA_009831015.1. Lineage (NCBI taxonomy): Eukaryota > Viridiplantae > Streptophyta > Pinopsida > Pinales > Pinaceae > Picea > Picea engelmannii. The sequence goes on along the minus strand of ML782599.1, from coordinate 408,619 downwards.
AAGACATGATATCCTTGGTTATCCCTAGGAGTTGGGGATAAATGGCCAAATCGACAAATCCTTCAAATCCAGGCTCAAAGAGCACAATGCTGGCACACACCATAACGGATCACCAAGTCAACGATTGCGAAACTTTCCAGTAAATCTAAACATTTCATTTGCTTTGACCAAACCAAAAATTTTGGCCTCGACACCCCATTACTCTTCCTGTATCATTCGAGAAGCCCTAGAAATCGAGAAACACCCCAATAATTTTAATCGTTAAGATGGCTACAAACTGAGCCAATCTTGGAAACCCCTCATACACTGCCTTGGTCACTAAATCCTTTTTAATCTATTCTATTTCAATTTTCTCACTTCTAACCAAAATCTCTCGTCCTCTTCCTTTCACACCCCCCCCGTTTCACCTTGAGCCTCTTTTACTATAATGATCTTCCCACTACTATTAATTTCTCAAGTAATCGCCGCACTTCTCCTTCCACTCTCCCTAATTCCTCCTTAATACTTTGCCCGCTTTCATCTTCCCCCCCCATTCAATTATTTCTTTACCTCACGTCACCTATTTTAATTTAATTTTTAATCTAATTCATAATCTTATTATTTACCTATGTTGCACGAGGACCCATCCACCCCAAAAAACCCGCGTTCCGGGAACTTGGGGACTCTTAGGAAACTTACCCAAATTGTTGGGGACTCCATTGGGGACTCGGGGACTTGTTGGCCGTCCCCAAGACGTTCCAGACAAATTTCAGGGACATTTCAGATAGATTTCGAGGATGTTCTAGGCAGATTTCAGAGATTTTTTTGGACAGATTTTGGGGACATTCTAGGCATATATCTTCATTCTTGACAATCATGGAAATTGATGATTGGACAATAAGATCATTTTTTCCATCCATTATTTTTGGGTTGCATTGAATCTAAATCTGTTGTAAAAGTTGTAGCTCAAAACATGGGTGTTGTATGATGGGTTTTGATTTGGGATTTTGGTGATTTAAATATTGTATTTTCAGCAACAAGGTTACAACAAACAAAGTTTCCATGTCAAAAAAACAAGAAATGCCATATTTCAAAGGGCTGATCCTTATGGTTACTGCTCTTGTTCTTCTCATTTTTTGGGTCATCTTAGCTTTTACATATTGTACATGGGTTTGCAGGAGTCATTCAATTATAGTGCTTCCACCATCCCATCCTCAAGCATTGTGAAAACAATCAGATGGTAGTGACTTCAATTGGGTACTAAATGTTTGAATAAATTCCTATTCAATCACCTTCTTAATCTGAAATATGAATCTAATCTCTTTACATAACCAAAGTGTTTTATAGTGGCTTTCAACACAACCATAAAAATCTGCAAAACCTATTGAGAAGGGAATGCTTTTTATGTTTTAAAATGATCGCCATTAACAAGAAATATGAGTAAGAAAAACTGCTATAGAGACATTTCTCACTTAGGTTTTCTAAAGCTAAACTGCATTTTTCTCTTGTCTAGCAGCCAATAATGAAATGTCACTCAGCCCTTTTTAAAATTGCTTAAACTTTTTCATAATTGGCAAGTGTAAGAGCTGTGCATAATACTGTATAATATAGCTTGTTATGCTTACAAGCTTGAAGCAATTACAAATATTTATGGTGAATTTGAATATATATTATTACAGTTCCTAATTGATATTTTATAATTTTATATCATCTCATTATTTTAGTATTTAGCCATTTTAATACTTACATCAGGCTTTTATGTCTCTTACCCTGTTAATCAATTCTTTATCCAGTATCATTCAATTCAATCTAAATTTAATTGATATTTTTATTATGTAACCATATATCATTTTAATAATTTATTATTATATCTTAAAGTTCTTTTTAATAATTTATTATTATATCTCAACTTTCTTTTCAACTGCTATATTCTGGTACCAACTACTGTATTTGTTATTGAAATCCTTTAAATCTTATTTGACCTTATACTCTTCTCCAATTATACAATTTCTCTTATTTCTGATGAAAGGTAGAGTGTCCAATCAAAACGTCATTTCAAAAACTTTATACAATAGTCAACCTTATATGTTTTTACTGAACATAAAAAAAAATTAAAAAATAATATCATATAATCATACTATCATACTTGTATAATTTTATTTGTCCACATTTGTCCACTTGCTTGGAGGTAATGGGAAAATGAGTGGGTCTTTTCAATACATTGAAAAAGCATGAACAACATTACCATTATTAGCTTAGGCTGATAGGTCTTCTGAACATTTATCTATAAATCATTTGACATGGCACCAAGATGAACTTAGATTCTGTTGTTGTCTATACTGTTATGAATGGTATTGGCATGTTCTTTCTCGTCATAAATGAAGAAATTGCTTTCAGTTAGGGAGGACACTGTTTTCTCCATTGTAGGTTGGTTATTGCAATCTCGAGATGAAACAAAGCTTCTCTCTGTCTCTATCCATCAAATTCAAAAGCACTGTTCAAGAAATATAATCCCTACTTATTACATAAAAATGAGAAATAAATATTCATAAACATTTCCTCCCATATATATAACAATGTTTTGACTTGATAATGCCAAATTTTCATTAATTATGCAGAGAATGCCACAGAAAAAGTATGTTCCCGACAATTTCATCACGTATGGTAACCCTTGGGCATGACATTGAGATTCTTTTTGCTCTTGTAATCTTAAATGCGTCATTGCCAGGATTTTAGATTTTCATTTCCCATTTTTTATGACGCTATGCGGTCATGCAAAAAGTTCTACAGGCCTGCGTTTGCATGATGATATGTAGGACAAGGCAGGATGGAAATGCAATGAAAAACTTGGCGCAAAGAAGAACTCTTTCTTTCTTGTCTATAACCTTCATTCTTTTGTATCAAATAGGTTTACTCTTTTTTTGTATTCACAGAATGCTCTATGGAAACTTCCATTATTCATTTCCACAGAGACATATTACTTCCTTGCACAACAGATTCCCTAGAGCCATGAATGAATGTACCAATGGCATGTGATCTGTGCTGTCTTCAGGAATTCGGGCTTCCACTAGTTCTTTTTTGGGTGAATGTCAGCTACTCTAATTTTCATTCCGGAAATCTGAAATATGCTTCATCATTGTTATATGCAGAGCTTCATAATTGCTTTATTTGCCATTGTCACGGCTGCATTTTCAGCTGGAATCGACTCGAGAGTTTTTCAGGTAAGGCTGTCATTTTATCTTGGATATAGTATGAATTTGACATTTGTGAAAAATCTCAGTTTCATAATTCGAATCTTAACAATGGGATAAAGGATTTTCATGAGTAATAGTTATTGGGGTTAAATTCGTTATTATGGTTTGCATGTGTGCAGTTCCGTAAGGGTGAATTCCAATCAGAAGACGATGTTCCATATGGTTATGGATTTTTCCACTTTGTTTTCTCCATGGCAGCCACGTACTTTGCAATGCTGTTCGTGGGCTGGAACTTGCACCAGTCAATGGAAAGGTAAGTATTACCCTTGCACCCACAAATTTGGTCACTTCTATGGTTCACTTGAAGTTCCATGGAGATCTTCATCTATCATCTTTGTATTTATGAAGATATTGTCGGGAATAGAGAGGTTTACCATGCCTTTAACCCTTTTGTTTTCTGTTGTTTTCTTGAATAAAAGATGAAAATAATATAAAATCAATATAAACATCTTTTCACTAGCAGGTGGAGTATAGATGTTGGTTGGGCTAGCACATGGGTGAAAATTGTGAATGAATGGCTTGCTGCAAGTCTATACAGTAAGTAATGTTTGGATCATGTTAGATGTGCCAATCCCAATTTAAATATAAAATTTGTTTTTGTAGACAAATATCTTTTCACCACTGTTTCATGGAATGACAGCAAGTGATGGCTCTTGATTACTTATCAAATTCGATTAAAGGCAAATAGTAACAGTAAAAAATTGAAAAATAGATGAAAGTAGCTTGTAACTTCAGTTGGGCAATATTCGTCGCAAACAACGTCCGCGTATTGAATAATCGATCCCTGTTAGAATTGTCTTCATTTGCAGTTTGGATCCTGATTTCACCCTTTATAAAGAAGAGAAACGATTATGGTGGTCCGCTATCCAACGTTTAAGGTTTAAACAGTCATTAATTCCTTCTGGATACCAAGCTTTGAGGTCAAAGCTTTCCAAGAGAGGCAAACTGTAACATACTTAATCAAGTGATGTAACTAAAGGGTATGATGAACAGGCACCTTGCCTTTGACATGTATATATTGACACATTGTACAATAGTAATTCAATTATTCATTACTAATTGTTCATGTATTGTCTTCCCACAAATCCTTTGCATGTAGTCATGATCTGATTCTTCATTGTATAATCAGCCCACAAAAATGGATATAATTTAGTCAGCTTCTAATGAGAAAAATGTTCCACAGGGGTATTCAAACTGTATTTAACAATATCAACAGAATTTGTTGATCATTTAATTAAACTATTTATTCTATTTACTCTCCTATTGTTGTGAGCTCTTGCATTTCTGGTTACTAAACGTTGACAGCGGCGGTATCAAAAGAATGGATTGCTATAAAGCAGGGGAATTCTATACATACCTTTTACAATATGTCAATGAATAGCTCAGAAAGTTGCATGAGTGCCTTTCAACTTTCTAACACTTTATATTTTTGCAATTATAAAGTCTCAATTGCCCTCATAATATTAGAGGTAGAGGTATAATTCTTTTTGCAATTATAAAGTCTCAATTGCCCTCATAATACTAGAGGGAGTTATAATGGATTTGGTAAATATTGTCAACCTTGTTAGCTTATCATGGAGATAAGCATTCAATATGAGCTTATCATGTAGCATTCAATATGGATCACTTTGCATATGATTTTATATTATATAAAGTAAAATAAGCTATGTAATTATTAAATATATTTATAAAACAAAATATAATATATTAATTAATTTGAGAAATTGATTTATTTATCAATTACGTTATTATTATTATTATTAAAGATATGTAAAAAAAAAATGTCATATATCAATTACATTAATTTGAGAAGTGATTTATTTATAAGGATTAACAAAAATATATTCATATGAAAATGACTAATCATAAATAAAAATGATATTTTTTTGCTTTTGAATTATTTGTTATTTTATAAAATATGATATATTCATATGAAAATGACTAATCATAAATAAAAATGATATTTTTTTGCTTTTGAATTCTTTGTTATTTTATAAAATATGATAAATATAATTTGTATTAAATTTGGTTTTGTGTATTCATTGTGCCTTGTAACCCAAAAGATTGGTAATATAAAAATTAATTAGTACATGATATTTAATTATAATGAAATTTCACCATATTACAAGTATTTGTAGTCATGAATTTTATTTGAGTAAATGCAATATTTAAATATGCAAAGTTTGAGGTAGTAAAAATGGAAAAAATAATGTTTTCTTTACTATATGATTTTGAGGAGGTGATTTTTGTAAGAAAATAAAACTATGCATTGTTTTAAATGCAACATCTTAAAAATTCAACTTCAAGTATGTTGTTCCAAAGTAATGGGAAAATACACTTATAACCAATTTCTATGCATAATTTATTTGTGTCCTCACAAACTTAATTGTAGATTGGGAGTCCTAATCTATGGAATTCTTATTCCAACTAAATATTGTGGGCAAATGGAGATTCATAAGGCCAGGTGTTGCACCCAATTTTGGTCCCTAGTTAAAATAAATGGCAATGCAAAAATCTATGTAATGTTTTCCTCAATGTATTGGAAACAAATGATGTATTGGAAACAAATGGGTACTCATTAGTGAAGGTCCCATTCTTTGATTTTTATTACATGAGAAACTTGCAATGTATATTGAAATTAAGGATGAGAAGCCCATGAATTGTTATTAATAAAATTAACATATGTTGATTATTGAAGGGGTGATTAAAAAGAGAAAGTTGGGGGGGTGTGTGTGTGGCAAGGACAAGTAACAAGTAAAACTCTCCCTATAAGATAACCTATTTGACAAGGGAGAGAGGTTGACAAGGGAGAGGTTCCTTCAATCATCCTCCATCCTCCATTTTATGTTCTTCCTATGATTTCTCATACACAAATTTTCCATTGTTGTTACACCCATGAGGAATGATGGCTGAGGAGACAAGCAAATAGAATTCCTATTTCATGGGGTGCTAGTCCCAATCCTTGTGGAACATGAGGTTGGGAAGGAGAACCCTAGTCATCTATATCTTTGTAGATTTAAAGAGGTGCATATCATTGGGTGGTGGATTATGATAGGGTGCACTCGACATTGTGAGTATGATTGCTTGCTTGATGATTCACTTAGTTGTTATGTCTTTGTGGTTGTCTGATCCCAACATAATTCTTTATCTTGGAATGATCTATGTTTGGATTACCCTATTACCTAGATCCAACATGCCTGGCATGGGCTTGGGATTGGTATCCCAATAATAACTTGAGATTGATATATGTGAGAGATTCCATTATCACCCTACAACCCTCAACTTGGTTGGCTCTACAAGATGTGAATATATCGTTAGGTGGTAAATCCTTTTGAGGCAATTGTTATCAATTTCGCACTAAAAAGTATCATATTTACTATGCAATTTATGGAATTGATGCAATTGCTTCCATGGATTGGTGTTCGAAGTTGCAATCAAATTTAAATATCTATTTGTAATCATGCACCTTCTTTAGAAGATTATGGAATTGGGATACCCTTGTGCCATTTGAGAGAGTTATTTCAAGCACACAAATTTTTAAACCACAATACGTAGATTTTGCACTTAGAAAAATAAACCTAAAAAACTAGGTAGCTAAAAGATGAAAAATTCCAATTAAAACAACTTCTAAATATGTTAATTTGCAAACACATACTGCTAGAAATATGAACAACAAATATATAAAAAATGAACTCTCAATATTGCATATATTTTCTATTGAAAATTGAAAGAAGTATTATGTTGTGTTACAATAAAATTTAACACCCCCACATGATGTAAAGTCCCAAGCATCAAGGGGCTAGTTTGTGCAACTCAGGAAGTCTACCTATAGTCACCTTGGTAGCTCTTCCTCTCTCTTTAGGTTGACTCTTCTCCAACTCAAGGGGAGCTTCCCTAAAAGGTAGGATTTCCAGGTTATAGAATGGGGGAACAAGGTGATTTAATGAAGAGTTGGCCTAAGAAAAATGGATGATAGTTGTAGTATATGAAATAGGATGACAAAGGAAATGGGACAAGGACACAACAGGAAAATGAAGGACAAAAGCAATGGATGAAAATAGATGGAAGGAAACTAGTGCCTATTAGTCATGGGCTGATAGAGTCATAAAACATTCAATGGATGAGAAAACTAGTGTGTCACAAACAACTACTTTGAAGTAGGTCATATGGTAGAAGATATTTGTTTCCCATCTTCCATCAATTAATGGATGAAGAAACTATTTGACACATTCATTTTTAAGGTGTGTACTTAAGGTAAAAAGGGCCTAATGTGATACATTTGAACCTTAAGTATTTTTTGGAAATGTGTAGTAGAAAACTAGCCTTGGAGGGCTTAGATTGCCACTCATCATTCAAATTGTAAAGGTGTTTTTTTTATGGCTGTCATGTGCTTCCAAATATGCAACTTAGTTTATGGAAGAAAGGAGAACTAGTGCAAAAATAAAACAACAAATAAAACAAAAGGGATAACTTCTTGAAATTGCTTATTCCTAGATGAATAAATTAATTACTTAGCCTTTATAAAAGAATGACAATGAGAATAATCTACAATAACATGAACAACAGATTGAAGAGCATAAATAAACCATATATAAAAGTGGATCAATAACTCAATCTTCCATTAAGCTTCAAGAATGGTAGCACAAATGAGCTCCATCAAGCTTCAATTCCTAAGCTTGATACTTCATCACTTCTCTAACTCCTAAATCTCCAATTGTCAATTACAAATGAAATGGACATAAACTCCTCTTTATATAGAGTGAGTTAAGTCACTCATACAATAAAATTTATTACCTTTCTAACTAACTCCATAACAAGTCAACACATAGTAAAATATTGGAGTAGTTAGATCCATGGTTGACAATATCAAGGCATGTGGATGCTATCCTCTTCAAGAGAGGTTGATCTCATCCAAAAATAGGCAATATTATGCAACAATAACCTCCAAGAGAGGGCACACCATCCAAAAATAAGTATTATACCAAGTCAAATGTTAAATAAGTCAAGATAGAATTTTCACTCCAACCATGGATGAATGCAAAATATAATAAAATACTCTTCAATCTAGGAGGATGTGCTCAAGGGTCCACCTAGAAGGGTTCACAAAGTGCATGAAAGATATAACAATAAAATATTCCTCCTAGGAGAATGTTCCATAACCAACCTCCAAAAATAAAAAGTGGTCCACAAGATGCATGCAACCAATCCACATGTGTAAATCCCAAGACAACCAATTCCATGGAAGAATGTGCAAGATGAAGTAATCAAACCCAAAAATAGTAAGTGGGAAACCTCTAACAAAACAAATCTAGGGAGATATGAGTGAATTAAGGTTTTGAACATGCCAAAACTCTATGAAATAAATAAATATACACCTCCAAGAATAGCAAGAAGTCTCTCCACAAGTTCACCCTCCAAGGATATGCCCAAATATAGTAAGATGACCAAGTAAATGCATGTAATGTGCCACACTTGTGTCTGATCCAGGTGGATATCGATGGCCACCCACCTTTTCCGACTGGCTCAAAACAATTTTCTGGCAATTTTGGCAATTTACTATTTTTAGCAGGTTTTAACTTTTGGGGCCATTTTGAGGGTCTAAATGAAGGTTTTTCGAGATCGAGGTTTTCAATGATAGCCTAAGGCATACTTGAGCCCCAAAATGAATCTCCTCGACGATACCTTTCCAACGAGCTATCATATGCCTAAAACGAAGATCGTATGCAAAAGTTACGACCCCGGGAAGTTGATGTACTAACTTACCCAAATGGGGCCCACATGACTTTTGGTGCTTCATCTCCTAGGATTAGGTTTTTGGATGTCTAGGGTTTTTGACATTCCTGTTTATTGTAAAAAGGCCTTCAAAGCCTCATTGTAATCATCTTCTTGCAAATGCGAGTAGCTGTCACATCTCTTCTCAGAGATAAGCTGCCACCATTCTAGCGAGTCTTTCACTCTGTATTTTTACAGTCTCTGTACATTTATTTCATTAATAGAAATCGTGTATTACTGTATATCTGTGTTTATGGTTGCATCTCTGATACATTTATGTTATATTATTGAATATCTGCAATATCTCTGTGCATTTCTTTATTATATCTCCGTTCTCATTTCGTGCCAAAAATAATCTGGAAAACTCTATGAAATAAATAAATATACACCTCCAAGAATAGCAAGAATTTTCTCCACAAGTTCACCCTCCAAGGATATGCCCAAATATAGTAAGATGACCAAGTAAATGCATGTAATGTGCCACACTTGTGGCCCTCCAAGTATGCCACACACCTCCCAATAAAAAAACCTCCATAATCACCTCCAACTAACCCCTTCAAGTGTAAAAAGGAGGCCATTGAAGTAGGGTGCCCAAGCTACTAACATTAATCTGGATAAATTAGATTAATTTAACTATTGCCTTCCAAGAATGGATGAATGCAAAATATAATAAAATAGAGGATGTGCTCAAGGGTCCACCTAGAAGGGTTCACAAAGTGCACCCTCTAGGGTGCATGAGAGATATAACAATACAATATTCCTCCTAGGAGTATGCCACACACCTCCCAATAAAAAAAAGCCTCCATAATCGCCTTCAACTAACCCATTCAAGTGTAAAAAGGAGGCCATCGAAGTAGAGTGGCCAAGCCTAACTTTAATATGTATAAATTATATTAAGTTAACCATTGGACAATTAATCAACTTCAACATGTGTACATAAAGGTTAATGCTCAAATATAACCATAGCCCCCCTCCAATTAGTCATCAATAGATTAAATCACCATGAACATGTGCGCCAATGAGGAGTACACTATAATGACGTTTGTATCATGTAAACAAAAGATGTTCTCCCTAGAAAACCCCCATCATGATAACAACAAAACATAAGGCCCAACCTAAGGTGCACCACCACCAAGGGATTTTTACATCAAAAGTCACCATCCAAACTTAGGAAAGATGTTAGATCACTATCAAATCATATGTAGTACCCCCCCTCCCCCCTCTAACTCAAAATTAGGAAATATTACATTAATGAGGGTACTGACATCATTAAACACATTCCCCTCTAAGTGATATCTAGGAAATATTACATCATTAAGTTATATCACTTAGAAAAATTCCACAAAGGAAACATGAGTCATTCCACCATAGAAACATCATACACGAAGGAGAAATAACAAAGCGATAATCCATCAAATCCTCAAGTGTGTTCCCCATCACACATCCAACACATGAACACCATGTAGAACACTCCCTCGTAATGACACCAACATCATACATCAACACACCAAGCCACTAGGAAACATCAATAACATCATGAAACATCTACCTCCTAACACCATCATCTAACACCTTGGGGATTGGACCATCATCCATATCCAAGATAAGCATATATACCAAACCATGCTTAATGAAATAGTATGCTCTAGAACCATCAATAAGTGTAGCCAAGGGGTGATCAACAAGGAAATCACATGTGAGAAGACCACATAGAAGAAAGAACAATCATCCAACCAAGGAGAAGTGAGACTCCCCCAAGCCAAATATCTCCAAGGGACTCACAACAAATATCCATCAATGTGATGAAAATCATGGAACCTCATACAATATGAGGTGTAACAATAAGATCCAACTAGGGTACATGCAGTCTTCTTGGGAGTGCATGAGAGGTCCATAAATCTCCGTTTGGACCCTTGAAGGATAAATAAGAGGAAAGACCACATGGAAAGATCATGGATGGATACATATCAACATCCAAAACACCCCATATTTATTCTCCCTCTCTCTCTCTCTCTTATAGATACATCACCAAGAGTTCAAAATTTGGTTACAATGCCAAAAAGATGCATGAAAGTAAGTTAAAGCTCATATGTGTTGAGCTTATTCATCCTACACTACTCTAACCTAGGATGAGGTAAGAGGATATGATAAATAAAATAACTAATGAAACCATCCAAGCATCACCTCAAGGCCATGGACCCTAACATTGTGTTTGGTAATGACCCAAAACAAGGTTACATAAAAAATAATTCCTAAATATGCTGGAATATTTATTACAATGTTGTTGCAAAATGAAATTACATTACATGCATGGAAGCCGATACAAAAATTTAAGAAAATATAGAATGTTCCAGCACATGCTAACTCAATCCAATGTTGAAGAGGACTTAAATATGGTTTGGAAAAGGTACATGGCAACCCAACATCATTCTACAAAACACAAACTATGTGCTTCTCCAAAGACAATTCTGCATGAAAAACATCGATCACACCCTCAAGCAAAGAGGATGTAGGCCGCTCCACCAATAAAGTATCTTCTACGAGGCATGCATATGAAGTATGATATGAAATTTCAGATTTGGAAACAAAAATTTTGCACACTATTTGATGGCTGGAAATGACTGTAAAAAAATACGCGTTCAATATATTGCCACCCCATGCAATTTCCAACACCAAAATCACATGCACTTTCACAAAATTTTAAGAAGAAGATAGCCAGGCATTTCCACCACTTTCATCATAACTAGTATGATCCAAAAACTATTTTTTTTTTTTTTGAATTAAACATGGGAAAACATAGCTACAAATCACCATTAGAAATTTCTGCACATGCGCCTACTAGACATGGTTGTCCAAGAGGCACACAATCAACATTTTCCTCCCTAGAATCATTAGACCCATCAGTTTCATAGATGAGATCCTCAAAGTATGTCCAATGATCCATCCCCAAAAAATGGTTATCAAGATTAAATTTTTCCTTACTAACTTAAAAAGATTGTTTCCCTCATTCTCATCACATGAAGAAATACATACATCTAACATTTCATCATTATACAAGGGATTCTCTTCGAAAAAAACACTCTTCAAATTAAACATTACATCATCAAAATTTGAATTTTGAAAAGAATTACAAGTTACACTACCTTTGTCTTCATGGGAGAATGAGGTGGAAACTTTATGTCTTCTACATGTGGGGCTGAAATATGTTCTTTAACAAATATATAACCCATTTCTGTAATATAATATGAGAGCGGCTCATGGGATGGAGGACAAGGCTGCAATTTAACCTCAAGATGAACAATTTTCCTTCGAATATATTTTAGCATGTAAGCATAAGCATCATATGGCTATAATGTACTTCCAAATTTGCAACTTCATTGATAGAAGGAGAACAAGTGCAGAAATAAACCAACAAATAAAGAAAAAGGGAGAAGCTCCTCAAATTTATTTATTCCTAGATGAATAAATTCATTACTAATCCTTTATAAAAGAATGACAACAAGAAGAATATACAATAATGTGAACAACAAATTCAAGAGCATACATAAACCATACATCAAAGTGGATCAATACTTCAATCTTCCATTAATCTTCAAGAATGGTGGTACAAAGGAGCTCCATCAAGCTTCAATTCCTAAGATTGATACTTCATCACTTCTCTAACTCCTAAATATCCAATTACCAATTACGAATGAAATGGAGAGAAACTCCTCTTTATATAGAGTGAGTTAAGCTTCTCATACAATAAAATATATTATCTTTCTAACTAACTTCTAAGTCAACAAATAGTAAAATATTGGAGTAGTTAGATCCATGGTTGACAATATCAAGGCATGTGGACACAATCGTCTTCAAGAGAGGTCACCCTCATCCAAAACTAGGAAATCATTTGCAACAATAATCCCCAAGAGAGGACACACCATCTAGAAATAGGTATTATACCAAGTCAAATTTTATATGAGTCCACATAAAATTTTCCCTCAAAGAATGGATGCATGCAAAATATAGTAAAATACTCTTCAATCTAAGAAAATGTGGTCAAGGGTCTGTTGGGTATGTGTTATATTCTTTGCACGACTAGAAATAATGTCTATGTTGCACAGAGCACACAGGGGGGTGGGAGCCCCCCTATGCGGGGGTTCAGGTGTAGTGTCCTCGAAATTTTTTCCTCGGTTTTCGTGCCCATTTTTGGGAAGTTTTTCGACACATGGTTTTTCGTCGATGGTTTTCTATTTCCGTTTAAGGAATTAGGGTTGTTGACTAATCCAGGTCATTGAATTAGGGTTTTGGACGCTGCTGGCTCCTATATGCATATTGTATTGTAAACAATGTATGATGAGAATGAATATAGAATATGTTGGTTTTCCCAGTTTGGGTTGTCAGGGGAAAAATCTCTGTGTAATGTGTGTATTTTCCATTGTATCTTTTCTGTTCTTTTATTGAAATCATGTTTGCAGTAAATTATTGTACAAGGTTAAAATCTACATTTGGTATCAGAGCAATTATTTGCTTTAGGGGGACTCGTTTGTGGTCAAGGGTTTGGATCGAGACTGTGATAAGCCTTGTTATAGTGGGAGATCTGTGGTATTGATTCTTCAAGTGAAAAAAAATGGCGAGAAGTTCTAAAATAGAGATCAAGAAATTTAATGGGAAAAGTTTTGAGCCGTGGAAGCTCAATATGGAAGAAGAGTTGGTAGACAAAGATTGGTGGGTCGCGGTGGATCCAGGTACTGCACCTACAGGAATGTCAAAAAATGACTGGAAAAAGTTGGATTGGAAGGCAAAGAGCACAATTCGATTGTGTCTCTTAGATTCAGTATTACTGAGTGTGTGAGTGGAAGCTACAACCAAGGAGTTATGGGATAAGTTGGGGAACTTGTATCAGTCTAAGTCCCTCGTAAATAAATTGTTCCTATGGAAAAATCTATATAACCTGAGGATGAGAGATGGAGACTCGGTGACATAACATCTAAACGCCTTCAATACTGTGGTAAGTCAGTTGTTATCTGTTGAGATTAAAATTTCAGATGAAGATAAGTGTATTAGTTTACTGTGCTCTTTACTGGACTCGTGGGATAGTCTGGTTGTGGCCATGGGTAGTAATACAACTATATTGAGTTTTGATGATGTGGTCTCATCCTTGTTGTCGGAGGAGATGAGACAAAAGAACATGGAAGTACATAACACACATGCATTATTTGCAAGAGGACGCTCCCATGAAAGAAATAGATCTAAGTCCTCAAGTGGGAGATGTAAGTCTAAGGGTAGATCAAAATCTCCTGGAAAGTTTGTAAAGGTATGCTGGAGATGTGGAAAAGAAGAGAATTTCAAGAAGTAATGTAGATCCAAAAGCATTGAGAAAGTGAAGGGATCTGAAGGTGCTCCCTCTATAGAAGAAAATACCTCCAAGGAAGAAGGAGGGGATGTGTACTTGGCTTCTTCAAGCACACATGTAGATCATGCGGCATGGTTGGTTGACTCGGGTGCATCCTTTGATATGACTCCCGACAAGGAGTGGTTCTGTGAATATGAAAGGTATGATGGAGGTAATTTTTTCCTAGGTGATGAATCAACAACCAAAATCATAGGACGAGAAAAATTCAAGTTGAGGCTCATAGATGGAAGGATTAGAAAAATTCCTCGTGTTCTTCACATCCCAAGATTGGACAGAAATTTGATTTCTGTAAGAAAAATTAATGATGCAGGGGTAAAAATGGTATTTGAAAAAGAAACATGCAGGATGGTTCGAGGATAAATGGTTTTGATGAAGGGAGTTCAGATTGGAAATTTGTATAAGATGCAAGGAAACACTATTAGTAATGGGTGTAAAAGTTCCATTGTTTCTGATATTGGAGCAGTCGAAGAAAAAATCCTATGGTCTATGGAGAAAAGGTTATGTCGTGGCATCAAAGACTGGGGCATATCAGAGAGAAGGGTATTTGACTACTACATGGTAAAGGTATGGCTGAAGGTATGTCTAACTGATCTCTAGATTTTTATTTCTGTGAACATTGTGTATATGGGAAGCATAATCGGGTAACATTCCCCTCTGGTGCAATGAGGGCAGAAGGAATTTTACAGCTAGTGCATAGTGATGTGTTTGGACCTGTGTCGGTTCCATCATTGGGAAAATCTATGTACTATGTCTCATTTATAGATGACTTCTTGAGGAATACTTGGATATATTTCCTCATGATGAAATCTGAATTCTTTGATAGGTTTAAAGAGTTTAAGGCTCTTGTTGAGAATCAAACAGAGAAAATTATTAAGGTGTTGAGGACAGATAATGGTGGAGAGTTCTGTGGGAATGAATTTGAATAATTATTTAATAAGTGTGGTATATCAAGGCATAATACTACTCCATAAATACCTCAATAGAATGGAATTGCAGAAATGATGAACACGATGCTGATGGAAAACATAAGGTGCATGCTCAGTGGTGCCGAGTTAGGGCAAGAATTCTGGGAAGAGATAGTGGGTACTGCATGTTACCTAGTTAACAGATCACCCTCATAAGCACTGGATGAAAAGACACCACAAGAGGTATGGAATGGTAATAAACCTTCTATCACACATCTCAAGGTATTTGGTTGTGAGGCCTATGTTCATGTTCCAAAGGAAAACAAGAGTAATCTAGATAAGAAGGCTGAAAAGTGTATCTTTATTGGGTATAAATATGGTCTCAAAGGTTATAAGCTTTGGAACCCAGAAACTAAGAAGGTTGTGTATAGTCGAGATGTGGTATTTAGAGAAATGAAGGATGTTTTTAAACATGAAGTCCTACAAAGTAAGGAAGAACTAGAGAAAATAGAGTTGATCCAAAGAATGATGAATCCGACTCTACAAAAGAACAAGAATCAGAAGAAGAAGATCCCCATACTCCAATATTGAGGAGATCGGTGTGGGAAAAAAGGCTACTAGAAAGGTATACTCCATCATATTTTCGTTCAAATTTTGCTTTGTCTATTACTGATGATGATCCTAGAACTGTTAGTGAGGCAGTGGATTCATAGGATGGATAACTCTGGAAAAAGGCCATGGTTGAAGAAATGACAACCTTGGATAAGAATGAGGCTTGGGATCTAGTGGAGTTGCCGACTGGAAGAAATCCCATTGACAACAAATGGGTATTTAAAAAGAAGTTGAATGCAAAAGGAAAAGTGGAGAAATACAAAGCTCGATTAGTAGCAAAGGGTTATTCCCAGGTTGAGGGAGTTGAATTTAGTGAGATTTTTTCTCCTATTGCCAAATTAACTTCTATTAGATTTATGTTATCTGTTGTTGTTGCGTTTGATTTTAAAGTAGAAAAAATGGATGTGAAGACAACGTTCCTACCTGGGATCTGGAAGAATAAATCTATATGAAGCATCATAAGGCTTTGTTGTGAAGGGAAAGAAGGAGCTGGTATGCAAGCTGAAAAAGTCCCTGTATGGTTTAAAGCAATCACCAAGGATGTGGTATAAAAAATTTGATACTTATATGCTGGGACTTGGCTTCACAAGAAGCAAAGAGGATCACTGTGTGTATTTTAAATTAATTGGTGATCATTTTATTTATTTGGTATTGTATGTGGATGACATGTTGCTAATAGGAAACAACAAGGAGATTATCCAGGATGTGAAAACTCAGTTGTCCTCTAAATTGGACATGAATGATCTTGGTGCTACAAATTTTATTTTGGGCATGGAAATTAAAAGAGACCAGAAAAAGAAGAAAATCTGGTTAAATAAGAGAAAATATGTCGAGACAATATTGCAGAGGTTTAATATGCAAGAATGTAAACCAATTAGGGTCCTTATTCATGCAGGTGTAAAGTTATCTGCGGATCAGTATCCCAAGACACATGAAGAGGAGGAGGACATGTATCATGTTGCATATGTGAGTGCGGTTGGAGTTTTGATGTATGCAATGGTATGTACTAGACCGAACAATGCACATGCAGTGGGAGTTTTGAGCAGGTATATGTCAAAACCAGGAAAGGAGCATTGGATAACAATAAAGAGGGTTTTCAGGTATTTGCGTGGCACTAATAGTTATGGATTGTGCTACCAAGGAAGACTAGGTTTGGACAGAGTGTTGGACATGCGTGTCTTTGTGGATGCAGACTGGCCTGAAGATATGGATCGTAGAAATTCTACAAGCGGCTATGTGTTTAACCTACTTGGAGGAGAAATCAGTTGGATGATAAAAAGACAGTCTATAGTGACACTTTCAACTACAGAAGCTGAATACATGGCATCCACTCATGCAAGAAAAGAAGCAATATGGTTACAGATATTGTGTTTAGGTATTGGGTTGGTACAACAAGATGTAAGGATAGATTGTGATAGTCAAAGTGCAATTTTTCTAGCGAAGAACCCAACTTCTCATTCAAAGACAAAGCATATTGATGTTCAATATCACTTTGTGAGAGACATGTTTGAAGAAAAGAAGGCGTTGCTGATGAAGGTGGACACTTTGAAGAATGTTGCAGATTCATTAACAAAATATATGAGCACTGAGAAGTTCTCTTGGTGTAGAGGATCTATGGGCATTGCTACCCTGGATTGTTGACTATGTAATCCCGTAACCCCCTGTATGCAAAGAAAACATCAAGCGAGAGAATGTTGGGTATGTGTTATATTTTTTGCACGACTTGAAATAGTGTCTATGTTGTGCCGGGCACGCAGGGGGGTGGGGGAAGCTCCCCCATAATTTTTTTCCTCGGTTTTCATGCCCGTTTTTGGGCGTTTTTTCGACACATGGTTTTTCGCCGATGGTTTTCTATTTCTAGTTAAGGAATTAAGGTTGTTGACTAATCTAGGTCATTGAATTAGGGTTTTTTATGCCAATGGATCCTATATGTATATTGTAATGTAAACATTGTATGATGAGAATGAATATAGAATATGCTGGTTTTCCCGGTTTGGGTTTTCAGGGGAAAAATATTTGTGTAATGTGTGTATTTTCCATTGTATCTTTATTGTTCTTTTATTGAAAATATGTTTGCTGTAAATTATTGTACAAGGTTAAAATCTACAGGGTCCACTAGAAGGGCTCACAAAGTGCACCCTCCAAGGTGCATGAGAGATATAACAATAAAATATTCCTCCTAGGAGAATGCTCCATAACCAACCTCCAAAAATAGAAAGTGGTCCACAAGATGCATGCAACCAATCCACATGTGGAAATCCCAAGGCAACCAACTCCATGGAAGAATGTGCAAGCTGAAGTAGTCAAACCCCAAAATAGTATGTGGGAAAAATCCAACCAAACAAATTTAAGGAGATAAGGGTAAATTAGGGTTTTGACTATGCTAAAACTCCATATGGATAAGTCATATTAATTTAACCACTAAATATTTAAATCAAACTCAACATTTGTGCACTAAGGTTAATGCTCAAATATAACCATAGCCCCCTACAATTAGTCACCAACAGATTAAATCACCATGAACATGTGTGTCAATGAGGGGTGCACCCTAATAAAGTGTTATACCATGTAAATAAAATATGTTATCCCTAGGAAAACCCCATCATAGATCCCAACCTAAGGTGCACCACCACCAAGGGATTATTATATCAAAAGCCATCATCCAAACTTAGGAAAAAGGTTATATCACCATAAAATAATATGCAGTATCCTTCCCCCCCTTCTTCTAACTCAAACTTAGGAAAAAACACATCAGTGAGGGTATTAACATCATTAAACACATTCCCCCCTAGGTGATATCTAGAAAATGTTACATCGTTAAGTTATATCACCTAGAAAAATCCCACAAAGGCAACATGAATCATTCCACCATAGCAACATCACAAGAGAAGGGGACATAACAAAGTGCTAACCCATTCAATTATCAAGTCTGTTCCCCATCACACATCCAACACATGAGGGCCATGTAGAACACACCCTCCTAGTGACACCAACATGATACATCACACATCAAGTCACTAGGAAATTGTTGATGGGTCCAAATGGCATGTCAAGCAAGTAAGGGAAAATTCCCTATGGTGAGTCCTAATTAGATTCATTCTCATTTGGGATGACACGTTTCGACCAGTATGTGGCCCTGGTTGCCACTAAGAATTAAAAGAAAAAGAGGAAGAAAAACATATTGTCCCCCAAAGAATTCTTAATAATCCTAAATCTAATCTAAATAAAACAAATGCAACCTATCTAATCTAACTATCTCTAACCTATCCTACGCAGGATCATTTCTAACAGATAGATACAAGAGATGATATTACTGGTTGGAAAAATAGTTCATGACAAACAACAATATATGAAAACAATAATGCAACAAATATAAACATAAATAGTTACAAATTACACCTGCAACACCACCACTATATCCATTAGTAACCACAAATGTCAAATAACTCAAACAACACACACATAAATAGTTCATATGAGATATTGTTTAAGGAACCGTAAGATTAAATTACACATGTAGAATAGTCCCATATGAAAATGAACACCATTCGTGGTCACAAAAAATTCCTTCTGGTCTTTATTCCATGATATAATAGTATCATCTATGTTACAATGGACAAAAAGTATGTCTTTCATTCAATGGTCTTCCTTTTATAAAACAAGGAAGACCTTTCACATTCTTTAACTGCCAACAATTACATCTCTTCGACTTATTTATTTTTTCTTATCATACAATTTGAATTTCCCCTACATCTTCATTAATGAATATATGAAGATTAGGAACATAATTTAGGAATAATCTTAAGTCGTTAGATTCTCTATGTAGGAAGTCCATGAGTCACAATGATTGGAAATATCTTCAACTTTGCTTAGTCACATCCTCTTATTTTCTTGAATTTCTTTTGGTTTTTATTCTATTAACCAAGAAACATGGATCCTACCAACATTTTATTTGTTTCTATAGCTTTCCAATGAGACATCTCTTGCTTGATTTGACCGCCCCGAACTTGACATATGAGCTACAAAACAATTCACGATCCATCTCTAATCAAATTCGTGGCTCCCATTTTCCTGATTTTTTTGGGAATTTATTTTGTTGATCTAGCTCAAATTCTTCTTCTAGCATGTTCTTCTCCTATTTATCTTTCCAACGATCCCTCTTTTGACTAATTTGGACTCCTAAAACATGAGTTATGACCTGTTAAAGTTGACGCTCAACAACCGTTGATCTGATCATGGGTTTAATCTGGACCGTTGATTTTGTATCTAAATTATTTATCCCACATGCATTGTGGGAGGTGCGTGAAAGTGGTTTATATTGGTTTTCCCTCCCTTTGTGGTTTGTGTGTGTGTGGTTAGGGTAGGAATATAACCTTGAGCCCACGTAGATATTTTGACCCGAAATCCCAAGGGAAAATAAAATAATAAAAATAAAATAAATATGGTAATTTCCCCAAATAAAACAAAATAATAATAAAATATACATGAGAAGTGGGAAATGGAAAAATTTGAAACCATGTGTGGATTTGAAAAACCATGAGTAAAATAGAATAGAAATAAAAATAAAATAGGAATAAAATAACAAAAAATAAAAATAAAATAAATAAAACTAACAAACTCATACACACAAAATAAAAAAATAAAATAAATAAAACTAACAAACTCATATACACAAAATAAATTCTAGATATGGTTAGGGAAAAGTTAAGCTCAATTTCACATGGGTCAAGGTTCTACACCTAAATCATGGTTCCACACCTAGATATCAAAATCTGAAACAAAGCATATCATACAAACTTCAAATATTTGAATTTTTCAGATGTCTGAGATCCACATAGAGTGCGTGCCTTTGAAACAAATCTGGATGTCCAAATTCCACATCATATAGGACAAGACATCATGACATGGAGGGAGTCATGCATGATAACACATAATAATTGGAAACCTAGAAAACATGTCATATGCCATGTTAGTTGGCACGTAACATGACACATTAGATTCCACACAAGGTTAAGATCAGGTAAGACTCTGGGAAAATGATTCATATGATATGCAAGTTTTCAAGTCAGGGATCATCACATTTATATAAAGAACACACCAACCAGGGTCATACAAGTGGAATGTAGACACTAGGTGATAGGATGACACATCATACAACTCGTCAAATATTAACACCATGTAAGGTGATCCATAGGATAAAGGGATCTTGATGCTAATATGGCATGCAAAAAAGGTCAATCTGATAAAGGGGATCCTAATAGGCCTTTGAGCTTCAACTTTCAGAAAACTTGAAGAGATGTCCTATGGTCATCCTGATGGGAAAAAACCTAAAAAATTAATCTCGATAAGGTAAGTCTGAAGGCTCACTGTCCGATAGTTAGATCTTAAAATGGGTCAAGGTTCCAACAAAACAATGAAATACATTAAAATTTAGATCTGGGAAAATCATCAATTAGATAGACGTTGACCCCTATATGTTTCATTCTTTCACTTTTCCATACTTAGAAAATTTCTTGTCTTGTTGCAGCCCCTAATGTTCTGTGTTAGGTAAAATGCACCTTTCTTCTCCGTGATATATATATTGTACCATACTTAGTAATTTTTTAATATATTGGCGAGTTCACAGACGATAGACTCGCTAGTGAATTATTTTATTCTTTCACAAGTCCACTTCCAACACTTAGTTTTTTTTTTTTTTGTCTCTTTTATCGCGGGCTGGAAGACTCACAGTCTCACAGTCTCTTTTTCTTTGTAACCCATCCTTGTAAGTCCAACAAAATTTCCAACACTTACACATTTTATGACTCATGGCGGACTCATAGACTCATATAAATATTTCTTCCGTTATCGAATCCCCTCCATGACGTGTCCCTACTCTTTCACAC
The DNA here is from genome assembly GCA_009831015.1 of Picea engelmannii. NCBI lineage: Eukaryota > Viridiplantae > Streptophyta > Pinopsida > Pinales > Pinaceae > Picea > Picea engelmannii. The sequence goes on along the minus strand of ML782599.1, from coordinate 386,817 downwards.
TTCTCGATATTTATTTGATGTTAATCCTACTGACTCAAGTAATTGAATTCCAGAAAGGCTGTTATTAATGGAACTTTTCTCAAGGAAATCACATTTATTTCATATTAATTCTTTTATCGAAAAGAGAACTTAAGTGGTATCATCAAGCAAGATATTGTTATTATTCTAAACAGTGTTACAGAGAAGTTCACCAACCTGGTTAAGATGTCCAAGAGAAAACAACAGTTCTACGGAGATACTTTGAATTTTTTTGCCCGAGAAGATCACGAATATCATTGGTCGAGGTCATATTGGTATTATGCAACATTTCCAAACAAAGACAACAACAAAATCTAGACGTTAGGAATAAAACTTGCTGGGTGTGTGCCTGAATTTTTTGACTACAAAGAGATAGTTACTTGGTGTGTAGATAAATTTGTTTAGAATCAGAGGAAAATTCCATTACAGAATGGTTCCCCTATTTCTTTGGCACCAACAATTTTGAAAAGGTTTCTGAAATTACCAAATCTGACTCTCAAGTACAAAGGAGACGAAGCTAGAACTTTTCTCAAGGGAAGAAATAATGGAATAGAGATTCTACAAGAATATTTTTAAGACCCTACAACAATGCCACAAGATTTATCCAAAATTTAGGTTAGTTCTTTGAAAGACCCATATCGAGAAATTTCTTGGCTTTTTACTAGAATCACCGGTCAAGACTCTATGACGACTATTCCTCGATTGGCCCTGTATATTTTACATTTCACAGATCACACAAATTCTATCTTTGATTGGGAAACAATTATATCTAATGAAGTCTCTGCACAACTAGTAAATTTCAAGAGTGAGAAGAAGTTCGACATGGCTTCTTATTTGATAATTTCCATTACATATTGTCACATTTTAAAAATCTTGAGCATTGGAAAAAAGGTGAATTGTAAGGTCGACCCAGTAACCATGTGGTACCAAGCCTCGTGGAGACAAAATGTTATTCATTATTTGTACGAAGTTTATAATGATTTCATGTCTACATTCAAGAAACTTATTTTCGGAGAGAATACCTCTAGATTGTCATTGGAAGCATTTGGTTTTCTACTTACAAAGGGGATTTTGGAAAAAATGTATGATTATAATATTATCAAAATTTTTTGTTCTCATGAAAAACCCCCTTTTCTCCCCTATTATGTACTAGATAAATTATTTCTCATAGAAGTAGAAAGATAGTACAAGTCCTGGTTCCATATTTCCTATGAAAAAGGAAGAAACAACTCATCCCTTTGCCCTGGAAAGTTGGTGAAATTCTGTTGAGGGGAATTGCTAAAATTGATGAGTTTGCTTCCTACCTCGACCAATAAAATCTAAGATTTGCAGAAGAGATTGAGGGTTTTGATCCCACTCACCTTTGTTTTTATAATCATATGGTAGAAGTTGGAATTAGTCCTACATCAACTAATACCCTTATATTTGGATAAGAAGAAGGCGATAGCCACGACCCTCCTATCCAGAATATTGAGAAAAAATTTGGTGATATAGAAACTGTTGTAAGTATTACAGAGAATTACAAGAAAAGGGGAAAACCCTCAGGCGAAAGAAGTGCCCAATCTCCTTTTTTCTCATAGAAGTGTTCCACCTAAAGTAAATTCTCAGTCTATAGCGTCTCAACAAAGAAAATCCTCGACTAATAATTTAGATGACGGTTGTGAGAAAAACCCTCGTCAAAGAAAATTGGAAAACCCTCTTAAGTTGAAAGTAAAAAGAAAAAGAAATGGCTCTTAACAAGAGGAGGAAAACAACACATACCTGAAAATGACATTTATCTTGAAGACATGGATTTAGATGTTGACATTGAGAATATCCATTTTTCTAATGAAGAAGAGAGAGTACAAGAGAACACACAATTTGCTGCTGAACTAGCCATCTAGAATGAAGTCTTCTCAGATGAAGAAACTTTATCTCTACATAATGCATTGTTTGATAAATCTTCCAAGAAATTAATTTTTTAAAGAACTTCAAAGAATAAAAGAGGGAAATCTCGTTCCACAATTGATCTCAGAGACATACGCCCATCTAAATTATCTTCAATGCACAAAGTTACAAGAGATGCATTATATGTTTCCATAATTGATATGGAAGAAGAAAATTTCAGGCTTAAAGAAAGAGTGAAAGAATTGGAAGTGACGTTGATGCCTCCACCTATATTAGCCACCCAGTTTCCATGGTCCAACCTTGCGAAATATTTCAGAGAACCCTAGAAGTAATCTTAAGATTGAAAGGATCCTCAAGTCTACTTACTGCTACCCGACATTTTGTTGAAGAAAACATAAATAAAAGAATGCCACTCATTTTAGATACATGGGACTTAGCAAAGTTTTTCCTCTCTTGGTCTCAAGATACAAAACACCAAGGAATATTTGAATGAATACATAGAAAATGATGAAGGATTTCTCAAATACGGAGTTTCCATGTTCACTGCAAAGGTTTTGGCAATGACAAAACAAAGGCGAAAACAAAAAGATTTGCCTTCTCAAAGTCGTATAAAGCAATTAAAATCATGTCAGATTCAAATAATTAATATATAAGGGGAATATTAAGTGAAATTAATGACTTAATACACAAAAATACCGAGGCATATTCAAAATTGATTGGGTTAGATACTGTGGGCACTACTATTGAGGTATCAAATCCAAATTTGATATCAAATTCAATGCTCTTGACTAGACAACAATTTGAAGAACATGTTGAGACTTTGAAAACATTATCGCAGAGAAATTTGACATTATGATGGAATACAATAATGATGATATTGATAGTTCGTTTGTGGAATATACAAATAGAAATGTATATATTGAGATCACATTGCAAAATTTATCAATTGACTTTACATAAATTGAAAGTGAATTATTTAATATCAAAGTCAAGCAAGAAGTGACCGTTTCTCCTCTAAGAGAATATATTGAAGAATGGATAAACAAAGCTTTAATCAAGATTATTGAGACTCCAACGAAAGAAATTAATACTGGTCATGTAATCGCAAAAAAAAAGGATACAAAAGGTGCATCAACAAGCAAATGAGGTGACAAGAGATTCCATCACAATAAGTCCATACTGATCATATTCCTTCTTTCCTTCTTAGGATTCATCTAGTTGTATTTATTCTTTCGATAGGAAAATATAATCGAATTGTGATAACTTCCTTCTATCTTTTGTCCATATCTTGTTGTTCGTTCTCTTTCCTAGATCCACATCTTCTTCCTCTTCTTTCTTGTATATATTTTATGGTCCATGAGAGCCCCAATCCCAGTCCATTCATGTAGAAACGCCTTTAAATTTCTAAGACTGTAAAATACTTTATATTTTTTTTTCTAGAAATTCTAGAGAATTGTTTCGGGGTTGATTTTGATTGTATTTTATAAATATGAGTCCTAAGTATAAGATATTTGAAATCGACTTATCAAATTCTCTTTTTGATCTTTATATGTAATACTATTTCAAAGTTCTCTCATGTGTTGGACCATATTTCCTTTTATTTCTGAATGCGATAAAAAATAACTGAAACTATGATGGATGTGATGATGTTTGTTATTTTATGTAATTTATTTGCCTTCAACAAATGTGATATTTAAGGTTCCTGGTCCACTTCTCAGGAACTCTTATATATAAATTTTATGCCATTTTTTATAAAAAAAAATTGAGCGATAAAGATTTGGATTTTTCTTTAAGCATAATCCTATATTATTACATTGATATTTAAAGAAAATTATTTTGAAGAATTTACAGAGGAGTACCACCTCTATAAAAACGTAGGGTGATTCATATCCTCGTGAGGTTTTTGTTTCAATCTTAACAGATTTAAACGTCAACATTTTTGGCGACCATACTGGGGAATGAAGATAAAAGTTGGTTTTATACAGAAAATATTATGACTCAGCCTCAACCTGATCAACCCCAGTTACAAGTTCGATTGGGAAAACAAACAAGTGTTTTGCACCAATTGTATGATCTTGTGCTGACAATGGCCCAAACTCGTGAAGAATTAGGAAGATCCTAGCAAACTCTTGTCTAAGAAGAAGAAAGACAGGTTCCAAGGAGACAAGTACAAAGAAGAGAAAATAGAAATGAAAAATGGAAGGATATAAGGGACCGATAATCAGAAGTCGAAGTAAACAATATCACATTCCATAAATTAAATAAGTTTCCTTTGAAGAAAAAGAGAAAGATTCTATCATGGGTGATAGAAATGAAAACTATGAAGAAAGACGTGAATACATACGTGAAGAAAGGCATGAAAGACAAAGAAATCCAAGAAGAAGGGTTAGAGATTTCCCTCACAACCTTCAAGGAGAACAACATCAGCTTCCAACTCTTTCGCAAGGAACATTTCTAGTATTTTTCAGGGGATGGAGCAACAGATCCCAAAAGACATATGGATTTATTTTTGGACATGTGTGATTTTCATCTAATAAAATATGATGATGTAATGGTGAGATTGTTTCTTCAAATATTGATTGGTCAAGCATACGAATGGTATACATCCTTACCTACAAGATCAATTCAATCATTTGATGATCTTGAAACAATGTTTTTGAATATGTATGCTCCCCCGGTGACATACCATACTCTTCTCACACAATTTACTCAAATATATCTGAGAAAGATCGAAAAAATTCAAGATTTCAATCTAAGATTTTATAAGACATTGAATAAAATTCCAGAGGAACAAAAACCTAATGATCCCGTGATACTTGGATGTTATAAGAATGCAATGCATTATAATGTAATTTTTTCTATTAGAGCTTCTCAAATTGAAACTTTACACGAAGCAAAGGAAAAGACTACAAAAATGGAAGAGATTATGTTGGAAACAGGTGCTGACCCTGACATCATCCTTGGTAAAGTCCAAAGACAAATGGACAATTTTGCCATTTCAAATGAAGAAGCTTAAAGTTCAAGGAGAAATGAAGATCATAAAACATGTCATATTGCAATTCAAGGAGTTGGAGGAGGTTTTTCCAAAGAAACTATCCCAAATGTAAAAAAATGATCCTACTGCAATACAAGAAACTAGACAGATGATGGAGATAACTCAGATGAATCAGACCATATGAAAAATGCAAAATGAAATAACCAGATTGAGGAGATGTAACACATCCACTATCATGATTTAAAATTTTTTGGGGATTAATCTCCCATACATGAGAAATCTCCACAAACTTGCATTAGTGAAACGCCAATCCCCGGTTCTATATCGGGATTCGGGGTTTCTAGTGTCAAGATTCATTCACCCCCAAGACTCGTGATTCCCGAAATTCCGACGCGC
>ML782599.1:347115-369256 GCA_009831015.1 Picea engelmannii | reverse complement strand
CCCTCTCTGCGATCACTCACTCTGTGTAAAATTGCCAGAGTTCCCCTCGCGTCTGCCCCCCCCTTTCAATCGTTTCATCCATACGCCTTATCCTCTCCCGAGGTTGCGTGTGGCACGATTACCGTCGCGCTGGTCAGTCTTGATCGCTCTACGGATAGGCGGTTCACCTCCCCATCCTTCGTCAAGCCATCAACCTACCAGCCTGCAAGGAATTTATTTCAGGGCTTAGCGAGCCACTTTTGGTTCTCCGGGCCAGTGGAGTCCAAATACGGTCTTTTTAATTCTTGGTGGAAGTTAACGCCCCTTTTTCAAGGTGCCCTCCACCACCATCGTGGTCTCTTTTCCGCACATCCTCTCTCAGCAGTTCTGCAATAAATTCAAACTGTCATTTACATTTATTGACCTCTTTCTACAGGTCCATTTACATCACATATTCATACTTATGAGTTTTTCCATAGTCCTTGGCCAGTTCAGTTATATTTACAATCTGGGGGAAACAGGGTGTTACAAGAGAAATGAAAGTTTTATTCCAAATCCAAGAATTCCCGAGAAAAGAAGAAATCTAATTCAAGAACGGAGGATCAAAGGTGATGGTACCATCGATGAATTCAAACAAAAGGCCCCAAGAGCACCGAATCCAAATGCCGTGATTTTAGAATATGCTTTTGATGACCAATATTTTAATCAAGAGGATGATTACATTAAATAATAAATTCTTGAATCTGTACAGACGGATGAATGCGAGTCATCCATTTATATATTTTAGGAAAATTAAGAAAATAATATCTCACAAGATAATGTTGTGCAAACAAGCGCACAAGCAAATAAGCAAAAAAAAAAAGACAATTTGGAAAAGGGAAAATAAAAATAAAATGTGGACAAAGAAAGAGAAAAAGTGAGGCCAAGTGGAACAAAATCCAATAAGCACCAGTTGATTGTAAATCAATAAAATAATCCTGAATAGATGAAATATAATTTAATAAATGATCTTTCGAAATTAAGAATTACTTTGCCATTCATGGAAGTTGTGAAAATTCTCCAATAAAGGTAAAATATTCTTAAATTTCTAGATGAACCAATCCATAGAATGGAAGTTGTTGCATCAGGCTCAAGGAAACAACAAAGTGATCTAAATAGAATGAAAGGTAAGGTCCCACCTTTTTATCTCACAATAGAAAATCATGATGTTGTCCTTCATAATTGCATGGTTGATAAAAAATCCAAAAATGATATCATTCCATTATCAGTCATGGAAGCATTAGGGATGGGTTGCACAAAGTATTGTGAAATTGGTGAAATCATTTATGCCATAGACTTGAGAAACGTTCATGCATATGGAGAAATCAAATAGTTCTATGCCTGGATAACTGTTGCCCCACATATCACAATTGTATTCACAATCACAATTGTTGATCTTCCTCCATCTTATGGAGTAGTTCTCAGAATGTATTGGTCTAAAATGATTTTGGGGTACATCATGAATGACAGGAGTTGCATGATTTTACCAAATAAGGATGGAAAGATGATGAGAGTTCCACGTGAACTGAGGAAACCTTTCTCTTCCAAGAAAAAATATAATGAATTTATGCAAGGCTATGTCAGTGTTGGCATGGGGAATTATGTCGTGCTAGACCAATAACAACACGATGTTTCAGAAATCCAAGAAGAAAATTATTTCAAAGGATTTTGGAGAATGTCCTTTGATGGTGCATGTTCTGGTTCCGAGAGTGGTGTTGGAATTGTATTTAAATATCCGAATGCAAGTATACACCTGCATTCCATAAGATTGGAATTTACTTGCACAAATAATGAGGCAAAATATGAGGCACTACTCCAAGGGATGATCTTGGATTTGGAAATGAAAATCGAGAATTTGATTATAAGTGGTGATTCTGAACTAGTTATAAATCATGTTACTCAAAAATACAAAATCTAGAAAGAAAGGCTAAAATTGTATGTTAAAAGAGTAAATGAACTGATGAAATAATTTGGTTCATTTAATTTATCTTTCATCCCAAGAGAAATGAATCAAAAGGAAGAATATTTGGCAGTTGTTGCATCATTATTCAATACAGATGATTTTCAAGACAAGAACACCTTTCAGGTAAAAAGAATTTTTGGGCCCTCAGTTCCTCACAACCAAGAATACATTCAAGTATTCGATAATGATGAAGAGTTGAATGATTTGTTTTTCCAATTCAAGAGAATTTGAAGAAACCATTCAATCAATTTCAAAAAATTGTATTAAATTTGAATCTTTACTTTCTCAAGATGATCAGACCAAGAAACTGAAAGAAGAAGGATTTGTACGAAAAACTCAACAAACTCAAAAGATAAATATTGGCACTGAAATTTCTCCTAAATATGTGAACCTTGGAATCAATTGTACACCAAAGGAAGTTTATCAATATACTACTTTGTTTAGAGAGTACTTTGATGTTTTTGCATGGAGTTATGATGATCTTAAAGCATATCATAAAACAAATTTTCAACATATCATACCTATGAAAGAAGGTACCAAGCCATTTAAACAAAAGATAAGAATACTAAACCCAAAGCTAAAGCCTCTGGTTAAATAGAACTTGAAAAGTTAAAAAAGGTTGGGATAATTTTTCCAATCAGACATTCATAATGGATATCTAATCCGGTGATTGTAAGGAAGAAAAGCAGATAAATTTGATTATGTGTTGATTTTCAAGATCTAAACAAAGCAAGTATAAAAGACAATTGTCCTCTGTCGAATATGGAAATGTTACTCCAACAAGTAACTGGTTCAACTCTTATGTCTATGTTAGATGGATTTTCAAGATATAATCAGGTTCTTGTTGGAGAGGAAGATAGGTTAAAGACTGGATTCATCACACCATGGGAGACATATGCGTATGTCGAAATTCCATTTGGATTAAAAAAAATGGAGCAACTTTTCAGAGGGCCATAGATCATGCTTTGAAAGACCTAATCGGGAAATTCATGGTTGACTACCAAGATGATCTTTCTGTATATTCCAAAATAAGAGAAAATCATATTGATCATTTAATAGAAGTTTTGAAAGATACAAAATATTTGGAATATCTTTAAATCCCAAAAAATGTTTGTTTATTGTTTCTGAAGGAAAATTATTGGGACATATAGTTAGCAAAGAGGAGATTTATATTGATCACGAAAGAGTAAAGGAAATTAATGAATTGAATCCTCCAACATAGAAAAATGGAGTCCAATCATTCTTTGGCAAGATCAATTTTGTGAGAAGATTCGTACCAGATTATGCAACAATAGTTAAACTAATAAATTTGTTGCTTAAAAAGGATGAGAGATTTGAATGGAATGAAGATATTCAACGAGATTTGAATAACATCAAACATGCAATTTCAACCGCTCCAGTATTAATAAGCCTCGATTTTAATAAATATTTTATCATATACTCTTTTGCCTCAGAAGAAACTATTGCCTCAATTTTAACATAGAGAAATAGTAAAGGAGAGGAACTCTCGATAAGCTTCATGAGTAAAATTATGCATGATTATGAAATGAAGTATTTAGATATGAAAAAAAAAAAAACTTTCCTTAGTAAAGGCATATGTTATCATGTTATAGCATATGTTTCTTCTTCTCCAGTAAAAATGCTTCATAATCAACAATTAAGAGAAGGAAAATGGGCTGATTGGCTTGCAAAAATACAAGAGTATGATATTGAGACCAAACCATTGTATGCAATTAAGGGACAAGGATTGTGTAATCTTATTGTTGGAAATGATTCATTAAATGGGTGTGTATCAATCACAACAGGATGATCTACATCAAATTATAATTGGTATAAAGACATTATTTTTTATTTGAAATCAGGGCAATTTCCAAATGGCATGTCATCAAAAGAAAGGAGGGCTCTGAAAATGAAATCAACTCAATATGTACTAGTTGCTCAAATCCTATTTCACATAATTTTTGACAGAATTTTGCTAAGATGTGTAGATGCGAGAAAAACGAAAGAATTAATTAAAGAATTTCATGAAGGAGTTTGTGGAGGTCACTTTTCACCAACAACTATTGCACATGAGATTACAAGGGATGGTTATTATTGGCCAACAATTTTCAAAGATTCATATACATAAATATGAAAATGCATATCTTGTCAAAAATGTTTGGGAAAAATGAAAAGGGCCACAATGCCTATATAATCTATATCAGTAGAAGAGCCCTTTGCACAATGGGGACTTGATCTTTTTGGACCAATAAACCCAAAATAAATTAAAGGCTATTTATACATTCTCACCACTACATATTATTTCACAAAATTGCAAGAAGTAGTAGCATTAAAGAAGGCAGACTCAGAAGAACTTATAAAATTACTTAAGGATAATATTCTATCGAGATTTGGAGTTCTGGATAAATTTATTATAGGCAATGGATCAATTTTCATTGATCAAAATTTACAAAGTTCTGTGGAGAGTTCATTATTTTAATGGGGAAATCATCCAATTATTATCCTCAAGGAAATGGCTTGGCTGAGTCAACAAGCAAAACTTTAGTTCAAATCCTAAAAAAGACTATTGATCGAAATCATAAGAATTGGCATTTAAAATTAACTTATGCATTATGGGCAAGTAGATTGACACCAAAGGATCGTACTGAGACATATCTATATAATCCGGTGTATGGAAAAGAGGCAAGAATGCCAATCAATTTGGAAATAAAGGCTTTAACATATGCTGTAAACATTGAGGATTTAGAAGAAGTATTACCACTACATAAAAGGTACAATCATCTCATCATACAGAAGGAGCAACAAAATGAAGTATTGCATAAAATGATTCAAAGGAAACAAAGTCTCAAAAACTATTTTGATCAAAGTATAACAATGAAAATTTTTCAGAAAGGGGAATTAGTACTACCCTGGAATAAAGATAAAGAGAAACCCTTTATGCACACAAAGTTTGAGACATTATGGATTGGGCCTTATATCATCGAAAAGCGATTGGGGTATAATTATTATATGCTCAAAGATACGAAAGGGACAACACTAATGTTTCCAGTCAATGTGAAACATCTTAAAAATTTCTTCGTTTGATCAAAATTATTCCTGGTTGTATACATTTTTATTTCTTTGTTCTATATATTTTCATCTTTTTGACTCCATTTCCCAAAACAAAAGGCATATGGCCTTCAGATTTTGGATTCTTGGTAACCCATGGGGGGTTACCATCCCACTGTTGGAGCCAATTGTTGACCGCTATATGTTTCTTTCTTTCACTTTTCCATACTTAGAAAATTTATTTTCTTGTTGTGGCCCCATATGTTCTGCTTTAGGTAAAATACATCTTTCTTCTCCGTGATATACATATTGTACCTTACTTAGTAGTTTTTTAATATCTTGGAGGGTTCGCAGATGACAGACTCGTGGGTGCATTCTTTTATTATTTCACAAGTCCGTTGCCAACACTTAGTTTCTTTTTGTCTCTTTTATCATGATATGATTGACTCACAAACTCATTTTCTTTGTAACCCATCCTTGCAAGTCTGACCGGAAATTTCCAACACTTAGCCATTTTATGACTCATGGCAGACTCATGGAGTCATATGAATATTTCTTCCATCCCCGACTCCCCTCCATGACATGTCCCTACTATTTCACACTTCTTGAGATTTATTCAATGTTAATCCTACAAACTCAAGTTCTAATTGAATTCCAAAAAGGTCGTTATTAATGGCATTTTTCTCGAGGAATTCACATTTATTTCATATTAATTATTTTATAAAAAAGAGAACTTAAGTAGTATCATCAAGCAATATCTTATTATTATTCTAAATAATGTTACAGAGAAGCTCACCAACTTGGTTAAGATGGATGAGAGAAAGTAGAATTTATATGGAGATACATTGAATTTGTTCGCCCAAGAAGATCACAACTGTCATTGGTCGAGGTCATATTGGTATTATGCAACATTTCCAAACAGATACAACAACAAAATATGGACATCAGGAATAGCTCTTGCTAGGTGTGTGCCTGAAGTTTTTGACTGCAAAGAGATAGTTACTTGGTGTGTAGAAAATTTTGCTCAAAATCGAAGGAAAATTCCATTACAGAATGGTTCCCCTATTTCTTTGGCACCAACAATTTTCAAAAATTTGTTGAACTTACCCGAGCCAACTCTCAAGTACAAAGGAGACGAAGCTAGAACTTTTCTCAAGGGAATAAATAATGTAATAGAGCTTCTACAAGAATTTTTGCAATACCCTACAACAATGCCACAATATTTATCCAAAATTCAGGTTAATTCTTTGAAAAACACATATCGAGAAATTTCTTGGATTTTTACTAGAATCAATGGTCAAGACTCCATGAAGACTATTCCTCGGTTGACCCTGTATATTTTACATTTCACAGTTCATGATAATGCTATCTTTGATTGGGAAACAACATATCTAATGAAGTCTCTGCACAACTAGTAAATTTCAAGAGTGAGAAGAAGTTCTACATGGCTTCTTATTTGATATTTTCCATTACATATTGTCACATTTTCAAAACTTGAGCATTGGAAAAAGGGTGAATTGCAAGATCGACCAATTAACCATGTGGTACCAAGCCTTGTGGAGACATAAGGTTATTAATTATTTCTACGAAGTTTATAATGATTTTGAGTTTTCATTCAAGAAACTTCTCTTCAAAGAGAATACCTCCAGACTGTGATTGTAAGCATATGCTTTTCTAGATACAAAGGGGATTTTGGAAGAAATGGATGATTATAATATTATAAGATTTTTTTGTTCTCATGAAAAACCCCTTTTTCTCCCCTATTATGTACCAGATAAATTATTTCTCATAGAAGTAGACAAACAATACAAGTCCTTGCTTCATATTTTCTATGAAAAAAGGAAGAAACCGTTCATCTGTTTTCCCTGGAAAGTTGGTGAAATTCTCTTGAGGGGAATTGCTAAAATTGATGATTTTCCTTCCTTTCTCGACCAACACAATCTAAGATTTGTAGAAGATATTAAGGGTTTTGATCCCAATCACCTTTTTTATAATCATATGGTAGCAGTTGGAATTAGTCATGCATCGACTAATACCCTTATATTTGGATAAGAAGAAGACAATTGCCACAACCCTCCTATCCAGAATATTGAGAAAAGATCCGGTGATATAGAAACTATTGTAAGTACCAAAGAGAATTAAAAGCAAAGGGGAAAAACCTTAGGTGAAAGAATTTACCAATCTCCCATTGTTTCTCATAGAATTATTCTGCCCAAAGTATATTCTCAGTCTGTATCATCTCAACAAAGGAAATCCTTGAATAATAATTGAGATGATGGTGGTGAGAAAAACCACCGAAAATGACATTTCTCTTGGAGATGTGGATTTATTTGTTGACATCGAGAATATATGGTTTCATGATGAAGAAGAGCGAGTACAAGAGAACACACAATTTACTGATAAGCTGGCCATCCATAATGAAGTCTTCTCAGATGAAGAAACTTTCTTTGTACATAATGCATTGTTTGATAAATCTTACAAGAAATTAATTTTTGAAAGAACTTCAAAGAACAAAAGGGGAAAATATTGTTCCACAATTGATCTTAGATACATGCGCCCATATAAATTATCTTTGATACACAAATTTACAGGAGATGCATTAGATATTTCCATAATTGATATGGAAGAAGAAAATGCCAGGTTTAAAGAAAGAGTGAAAGAATTGGAAGCGACTTTGATGTCTCCACCTATATTAGCCACCCCACTTTCCATGGTCCAACCTAGCATAATCTTTCAGAGAACCCCAAAAGTAAGATTAAGATTGAAAGTATCCTCAAGTCTACTTACTGCTACCCAACATTTTGTTGAAGAAAACATAAAGAAAAGAATGTCACTCATTTTAGATACAGGAGACTTAGCAAAAAGTTTCTCCTCTCTTGGTCTCAAGATACAAAACACCAAGGAATAATTGAATGCGAACATGGAAAATGATGAAGGATTTCTCAAAGATGGAGTTTCCATGTTCACTGCAAAGGTTTTGGCAACGACAGAACAAAGAAGAAAACAAGAAGATTTTCCTTCTCAAAGTCGCATAAAGCAATTAAAAGCATGCTGGATTCAAAGAATTAATTTATTGAGGGGACTATTAAGTGAAATTAATGACTCAACATGCAAAAATACCGAGGCATATTCAAAATTGATTGGGTTAGATATTGTGGGCACTACTATTGAGGTATCAAATCCAAATTTGATAGCAAATTCAATGCTCCTAACTGGACAACAATTTGAAGAACATGTTGAGACTTTGAAACATTATCAGGAGAGAAATTTGACAGTATGGTGGAATACACTAATGATGATATTGATAGTTGGTTTGTGGAATATACAAATAGAAATGAAGATATTGAGATTGTTATCCCCAACTCTTAGGGATAACTAAGGAGATGATGTCTCGAGGCCCTCATGTTGCATACATGGAGTACCGAGAGACAAATTGACCAACAATGTCCATGTGCACATACAAAGACTTGCTTCACCACCACAGTTCGAAGATCATCATGATGGTATCCACCACATCAACTAGCTTCCAGAAGACACCAGGTATTTCTCCATGAGGTACAAGTCAAGTATTATGGTCGGTGCCATTTCAATATTTGAGGCATTTGAGTTTGTTGCATTTTAAATTGCTTTTTATTATGTAACATATTCCTGAAAATTATGCTCTTTTCCTTGTTTCACCATGTTGGTTGACATTGTTCCCTAGTAAGTGGGTCACCCTTAGGGATAGGATTTCTACTGGGAGGTCCACTTGATGAGTCATTGCACCATTCTCGACCATTCTTGTCACTTTCAACACTTCATCCCCTCATCTCCTTACCTTTTGGGATTTTCAGGTGTACTAAACCAAGAAGGGATTGTCCCTCATTTCATGGGAATAAGGGGCTGAAGGCATAGAGGTTTGTAGCTAGATAAATATAAAATCCAATCATGAACCTTATAGATGCTTTCCCAGGGATACCGAGGAAAATGAAATGTCTCTCATAATAAAATGATGGGACATGTAAAAAATAACTAATGCAAAATTCCAAACAAGGTGGAGCATGTTTTGGCACTATTTTTCATGCTCAGGTAGAATCCCCACCTTGGATTCAATTGGAAACATCTTAAAAATAATAAAGGAAATAAATGGGCTTGGAAAAAGGTTGCATTGAAAACGAAGGTGCAACACACCCTCTACAAAGGCACCCATAAATGAGATACTACGGTCCCTTGTACGTCGTGAACCCCATGCCCATCCATGTCATTTTTTCAACATGTCTTAGAGAGGGGCCTTCTTGGAAAAAAATCCTAAACTTGAGGTATGATTCACCCAATAGGTCGCTTTGTCAACCCTCCCATACCTAAACTTGGAAAATTGCATATGGTCTTTGAGCTCTTGTTTATTTTGATGAGGTAGTTTGGATGTACATGATTAAATGGATATTTTATTGATTTGATTTACTTGTCATGATGCATTTGACTTGAGATCCTTAGAGGGCGTATTCATTGTCTTTCCAGGGCCTAGTTGGTGGATAGATTTGGAAGAACAAGCCTAGCTTGGGCTTCCTTGGGGCTTGAAATCCACATGTTGGATGTCATGGTCCACACACCAGAAGAAAATGAAAACCTTTGGAGGCCCAAGGAGACACCTTGGAGGACCCAACCCATCGCTTTTCTATCCAAATGATTTGCTGTTGAGGCTAAAACGTCACTTTTGAGGAGGTTGACGTCACCCTAAGGCTAGGGTTGGGGTGGTGATGTTGGTTGACTTGACACTCGACATGTTTTGATGGATGAGGGTTTGGATTGGAGTAGGAAGGCATAGAACATGAGAGGGAAGCCCTAGAGGGCCCAATGAATTTCACTTTCCATTCCAACAACTTGCAAAACTGCCAAATTATTGTCCTAAAGGGGTGACATCATGCTTCTTTAGGGTTTCTTATGTGCATTTTAGGGTTAAATTTGAATTTTATAATGTAAAGGGGAAAAGTAAGGTTTTTTTCCCCCTTACTTTGTGGTTTACCCTAAAATTAATTGGACAAACACTTGTAGTAGGATTTGTATAAATAGATATCATTTCGTTTAATTTATATGACATAGCTCTCCCATTGTGAGAAGACTAGTGGCTGAAATTTGTGCCCTACTTGGGCATTTTGGTATCTCTCTCTCTTGTGCAAATGATTTTTGGTGATATCTCTTGGTGAATTATTGAGCTAGGGTGGTACACACCTCTTGGAGACCTCTTCTCTTGCTTATGAATGGTAATTTTCTTGGTGAACTAGGGTTTGTTCTTCCATCTCTCTTGAAATTGGTAAGGAAAATATGCAATTGTTAATTATCCTTTCTCTTTTCTTGGTTAATTTTGGTTGAAACCCTAGGATGAGTATAAGTCCATACACCCTCCATTAAGCTTCATCTCATTTTCTAGTTTACAAGTATCTTATTGCAAGGTTTCTAGGAGCAATACAAGGGTGTACACCCTCCTTGATTTATCTTAGTTTGATTTGCATACCCTAGGGAGTAAGAGGGTTTACACCCCTAGGGATTTTGTTGATATAACTCTTGCTTTAAGACTCCATTCACCCATTTTTTAAAAGGCACTAATATGAAGTTTGCAATGGTAAATGTGATTTAATGAGATATTAATATTGTGAATCAAATTGAAATCTATTTTTGATGCTTTGAGGTTGCTAAAGCCTCTAGGGCATCTTAGTCTACTTAATCATTTTGGAGATATAAATTAATTAAACTACAACCATTAGGGCTGAAACAAATCATTATTTATTTATTTATTCATAAATCACATTTCAACCTTCAAAATTTGCTAGCAAGCTGCCACAATACTCTATTAATCTCAACACACTTTTTGGGTGGTTTACTTGTACTTTTTATGGGTTGAAATTTTCTGTTGTAGCAATAGTTTTCTACATCCATAAGGATGATAACATATCTCTATAATACTTGTTCATAACAACCTTATCTTTTTTCTAAAGTCTTATGCTTTCATACTTGTGTTATACTAGTAATTGCTAGATGATCTCTTGCATTTTTTACTTGACTTTTAACATCCCGTTATCAACTTTAACAATCATTTACTTGCTGATATATATTTCTGTTGACTTCTACAAATAGGGACATCAAGCTTAACTTGGTTTTCCATTGGTTTTTTTAGCTTGCATCTTGTCTTTTCTTGTATCTCTGGCAGGTACAACTATCTTCTGCAGGTACTCAAACACTTGGCAATCATAAACGACCTCCAAAGCTTGTTGTAAAGCCACTCTTCACTTAGTGACTTTGACTTATAGGGGAATTTCTTCATAAGTATCACTTCCATCTCATTTCCCCCTAGGGTCACCTGGGACTTCCCCTTTGTGTTGGATTCTTCCTTCAAAGAAGTGAGGAAGGGTTTATCTGAGGTGACAATGGGTAAACTCTCCCACCGTTACCGCCATCTAGTGGACTGGGTCAGGATTTTCCCAACCTATAGTTTGCGCGATAACAAAGACCACATTGCAAAATTTATCAATTGAATTTAGAGAAGTTGAAGTGAATTATTTAATATCAAAGTCAAGAAAGAAGTGACTGTTGCTCCTCTAAGAGAATATATTGAAGAATGGATAAAAAGGCTTTAATCAATATTACTGAGACTCCAATGGAAGTAGTTAATACCAGCCATGTAACCACAACAAACAAGGATACAAAAGTCCCATCAACAAGAAAATGAGGTGATGAGATATTCCATCACAGTAAGTCCATACTGATAACATTCCTTCTTTCCTTTTCATGATTCATCTAGTTGTATTTATTCTTTCGATAGAAAAATATAACTGAATTCTGATAACTTCCTTTTGTCTTCTGTCTAGATCTTGCTATTCGTGCTTTGTACCAGATCCACATATTCTTCTTCATGTTTCTTGTATATATTTTATGGTCCACGGGAGCCCCAATCCCAGTCCATTCATGGAAAAACACCTTTAAATTTCTAATACTTTAAAGGACTTTATATTTATTTTTTGAGAAATTTCAGAGAACTATGTTGGGGTTGATTTTGATTGTAATTTATAAATTTGAGTCCCGAGTATAAGATATTTGAAATCGAATTATAGAATTATCTTTTTTATCTTTATAAGTAATACTATTTGAAAGTTATTGTTGGCATGTTTACGGGAAGAGTGTGCTTATCATTGATGGCAAGAACAACAACGACGATGGAAAACATGAAAGCAACGATGATAAAGCAATGATACTTAGAAAATCTTCTAATTTGGAAGAAATCGTAAGCTCAGGAGGAGGAGCGACATTGGCCGTCAGATTGGGCACTGTGAATAAATTCTAGACCGTTGGATCTAGAGGGAACGTGGCAGAGATCCACGCAGTTCAGGAAAGGTAGGAGTGAATGCCCGAGATAGGAAGTTGCAAAGTCCCGATTTGCGAAGATGAGATCTGGGCCGTTGAATCACAGAGGATTGTGGACCGTCGATCTGACGTGAGTGAAGTTCGAGGATTCGAACTTCAGAAGATTTGCAAGGAGGCCAGGAAAAAATATCCGAGAGACAAAGTCGCGAAGTGAGAACTCACGATTTGATATGGATTGTTGGATCGTGGAGTGTCGTGGACCATTGATTCGGCGTGAGCGGATATCGGGAAATCGAGAATCAAGAGTTGGGAGAATGGAGGAAGCTGCTTCCAAAAATCCCAAAACGCGAACTTCTGATTCATGAGAAAATATCTAGACCGTTAGATCAGAGGGAGTTGTGAGCCTTTGATTTGGCACTCGTGAATATCATGAAGTCGGGAGTCGAAAGGAAGAAGGAAGACAACTTCCGAAGTCACGAAACACGGAGTTCCGATTCACGAAAGAGGATCTAGACCGTTGGATCACAGGAGTCTCGGATCGTTGATATGAGGTGAGTGAAGTCAGAAGAAGGGAGGAGAGCTACTTCGTGAGTTCCCGACACGTGAAGTCTTGTAGCGCTTGGAATATGGTCCCCAGGCCATAATTGGAGGTCACATCGGTGGAGAATGGGGGAAGGAGCTAGTGCTCGCTAAAATCCTAACTCGGAGTTCGGGAGTTGGAAGAGTCAGGTGACTCACAAAAGAATGCCTGAAACACGAAGTCGTGAAGCGCCTTTTGGGTTGGCACCTGGTCATAGCTGGTGATCACATGAAAGAAACATTGCGCCCGGTGCTAGTTCGCATAGGTGAAGTTCGCAAGGAGATTCTTCGAGAAGACATCCTGTAACTACAAGAGAAGCTAAAGTGTAACAGAGAAGACAAAGGGTCGCACTGCCAGAGGAGCCAAAGAATCTCAGGATAATGCCACTGATGATGAAGAGACTCAGGATAAATGCCAGAGAAGACAAAGAGTTGTGAGTTCCACGTGGCAGAGGACTTGGCGTGATAAAATACACAGAACATAAAAGAGAGAGGTCTTTTTCTTAGTTATGCATGCGATTAGAAGGTTGTGTAGAGAAAGACCTGGAGAGTACAGAAGAGGCACAACACATAGTATGCAGATGAAGCACTGAGTATAAAACACAGAAGAAAGGCTTAACAGAGAGGTAGCGGTGCACAGGAGGAGAAAGAACGAAGCATAGACGAAGAAGAGTGCAGTGGAGTCGCAGAGCATCGAAGCAGAAATATGCAGAAGTGGAACAGAGCATAAAAGATGAAGAAGGAAGAGGATACATCGAGCTGTAACAGATCAGATCAGAGACAGATCAAGTAAGTAAGTTTTATAATTAGGGTGGTAGGGTGATGCTAGGGAGGACTGTGGTCCTCTGTTATTCAAGTCGGTGCTTGAATACTGGGAGTTGGTGATTCCATATAGTCGGTGCTAGAGAAACCAGAGAGTTGGTGCTTCCATCTAGTTAGTGCTAGAGAAATTTGAGAGTTGGTTCTCTCTGCAAGTTGTATCTTGCTATCAGAGGTTGTAGCCTCATATTTGAGTTGGTGCTCAAATACTGCCGTGTACATGAAAGTTAGAGCTTGACTGACATCCTAAGAAGAAGAGTTTTTATCCCTTTATGGGTTTCCTCATGAAACTCAATGTCTCTGTGTATTCTGTATGATTGATCAAATATTGTATATCTATGCATGTTAAGTTATCGAAAACACATTAAACAATAATCTAGAAAGATTCAAAACAGAAAAAGAAAAGTTTCAAGCTTGTATATATAACTGATTCACCCCCCCCCCCNCCCTTTCAGTTATTTTTTCCAACAATTGGTATCAGAGCCGGTGCCTTTGATCAAAGGTAGATCCATAAGCTTGAACATGACTAGTCATGAAGGAAGTTCAACTAATAGAGCCCCTCTGTTTGATGGTACAAACTTTGCCTTCTGGAAAATAAGGATGATAACATATTTAATGTCTTTGGGTGTTGATGTTTGGGATGTCGTTGAAACTGGATATGTGAAGCCTGTAGTCTTGGCCTCAAAAGATGATAAGCTGGAGTTTAGATTTAATGCAAAATCAGTGAATGTCATCCTTAGTGGACTTTTAGAATCCGAGTTTGTCAAAGTCATGCACTGTGATTCAACAAAAGTTATGTGGGACAAGCTGATAAGTAGTTATGAAGGTAATGAAAAGGTGAAAGAAGCAAAACTTCGGACTCACATACTAAAATTTGAGCAGTTAAAGATGGATGAAGATGAAGCTATTAGTAAGTACTTCTTTTGTATAGAAGAACTTGTCAATACTATGAAAGGTATAGGTGAAATGATAGATGAATCTTTTCTAGCCCAGAAAATATTAAGATCTCTCCATGATAGATTTAACTCAAAGGTCTCTGCTATAGAGGAAATAACTGATCTCAAAACGTTGACACTAGATCAAATTCTTGGAACCCTAACTGCTTATGAAATGAGAATCACCGAAGGTAAATCCACTACAAGAAAGGCATCCTTTAAAGCAGAGAAAAACATAGACCCGATATAGATGATATTGAGGCAAAATTTGTGAGAAGGTTAAAGAAAGGATCAGGCAAATACCAAGGCAATATGCCATTTAAATGTTTCAACTGTGGTAAGATAGGTCATTTTGCATCTAAGTGTCCTCACAAGAAAAAAGACCAGAACTCTGATGATGAAAAGCAATACAAATTTAAGAAATATAGTAAAAATAAAAGTTTGTGTGCAAATAATGATGACTTCTCAGAAGACATAGATAACACTTCATCTTGTGAAGATAAAGTGAATGATTTTATGCTTATGGAAATAGGAGACCTTGATGATGAATACAGAGGAGGTGACATGAATGATGAAGAAGCTGTGGTTGATATGGAAGGTGAACTAATCAGTGCTTTAGAAGAGATTGACAGACTCAGACTTAAGAAGAGAAAACAAAAACAGTTGTTGATGCAGATTGAAAAGAATGGCAAAGAACCGAGTGAAGATTTTGTTTTGTTAAAAGTATAATTAGAAGAAGGAAAGAAAATATAAGATATTCTAAAACAATAATTAGCAGAGAAGAAGGTGAGATGTGAAGCTTTGGAAGAAGAAGTAGTGAAAACTAGAAAAGAGTTGGAGAAGTTTCAAGCCTTGTATCACCAAAATTTGTCAAGTATAAAAGCCTCAGAAGGATTAGCCACCATTATGAATCAACAAATGAATCCAAAGTTGAAAACTGGTTTGGGTTATGGAGAGGGATCAAGTAGTGGTCATCCAAGCAATAAGAATCCATCAAGTTTGTCAAATCTACAACCATTGACAACAACAAACCTGCAGAAACAAAGGAAGATAATAAACCGCCAAGGAGGAGTGAAGGAAAAGGTACTAGAACTGAATCTGTAGAACAAAGAAATAATACACCCTCTGCTCAAGGAAATCATCAGCATGGAAGAAATCGACCCGCTCAAAGAAGACAACCATTTTCCAGGTACAAAGATTTTTTTCTATGGATATTGTTTTTACTATTCTAACTTTGGCCACAAAGCTGTAAATTGCTCTTTAAGATTTAGACATGAGAAATCAAGACACCCAAGGAATAAATATCTGCCACAAAAAATAATGAGACAACCAAGTAACAAACAACCACAGACTGCATATCATGTGATGGTTGGGGAAAAGACGCAGATTAAGCATAACCATCATTATGATCCTTTATTCAATGAGCCAGAATGATACATCTACCATAATTATGGACATAAAGCTGCAGACTGTCGCTTAAACAACTATAAGACAGATTCAAATCATAGAGCTGAAAATGTCAAGGTTTGAAAGAAGAAAGAAGATGACAAGCGTGGTTTAGTGTTTTCAGCTCAAAGACAAAAAAATCCCTGGTATATTGACAGCAGATGCTCCATGCATATGATAGGTGACAAAAGTAAGTTCCTATCACTCAAAGAAAGTAAATCAGAAAATGTGACTTTTGGAAATGATGCTCCAGGAAAGATCAAAGGTAAAGGTCTAGTAAGCTTAAGTAATGGAAGAGGCAAAGCTCAAGATGTATTATTTGTTGATGGATTAAAGAATAATCTTCTTAGTGTCAGTCAGGTGTGTGATAGAGGATGTGAAGTCACTTTCACTGCCAAGGATTGTAAAATAAAAACAATGAACATAGGAGAGCTTATTGAAAAAGGGGTTAGAACTGAAAACAATGTCTATGTTCTGAAGGAAGATAAGGAGGAATGTCATTTAAGAAAATTTGATGAAAGTTGGTTATGGCATAGAAGGCTTGGACACCTGAATTTTGATCATATTGTTAAACCAAATAATGAAGGTGTTGTAAAATATCTTCCAAGAATATCTAAGCCTCATAACTCTGTATGCGAATCCTATCAAATGGGGAAGCTGACTCGTGCTCAATTTAAATCGAAGAGTTTGACATCTTCAGAGAAACCACTTCAATTTATTCATATGGACTTGTGTGGACCATCACGAAAGGAAGGAACTGGAGGAGAACATTATTTTATGTTGGTCATTGATGACTTCTCCATACTTATGCGAGTTTCCTTTCTGAGAGAAAAATCTGATGCATTTGAGAAGTTCAAAACGTTTAAGGCATTAGCTGAGAATTAGACAGGAAGGAAGTTAAAGGCAATTCGCTCAGAAAGGGGAGGAGAATTTCTGTAAAGAGATTTCAAAGAATTCTATGACAGACATGGAATTAAAAGAGAATATACTATTCCAAGTACTCCTCAACAAAATGGAGTTGTAGAACGCCAAAATAGATCAGTTCAGCAGACAACAAGGGCTATGATGAGTGAAAGGGACATTTCACAAACCTTCTGGGTGGAGGCTATTCACACGACCGTTCATATTCTAAACAAAGCACATCTAAGGCCAAACAATGATAAAACTCCATATGAGTTGTGGTTTGGTAGACCTGCATCAATCAAGCACTTCAAAGTATTTGGAAGTAAATGCTACATCAAAAATAATGATGATCATCTGGGAAAATTTGATGGTAGATCTGATGAAGGTATCTTCTTAGGATATACAACGAACAATAAAGGATACATATGATTTAACAAAATAATGCCTAAATTAGTATATTGTATTGATGTTCGAATTGATGAAGAAGCTCCAGTAAAAGATCAACAGAGAATAAGCACCAAGTCAGATGAAGAAGATTATGAGAATAATTAAAATGAAGAACAACAAATATCAGAGTCACAAGAAGATGATGATTCAGGTGGAGAAGAGACACCCAAACAAGAATATTCAAGACAACAATCAACATCAAATCCTTCCTCCATAATTACCCAAAAGAATCATCCTGCAAGTCAGATAATTGGTGAGAAAGACAAAGGTATACAACCCACGAGAAGGATAATCAAAGACACTGAGCAATCACATATAGCCTTCATATCCATGGTGGAACCCAAGAACTTAATGAAGCCAGTAAATATGTAAATTGGTTAAAATCAATGAATGAGGAACTGGATCAGATTGAAAATAATGATACTTGGGAACTTGTTCCTAGGCCAACAAATAAAAATGTAATATGATCCAAATGGGTCTACAAAAATAATATGAATGAGCAAGGAAATATTGTAAGAAATAAGGCTAGATTGGTCTGCAAAGGGTATGCTCAAATAGAAGGACTGGATTTTGATGAAACATTTCCGCCCGTAGCAAGATTAGAAGCTATTATAATGTTTCTTGCCTATGCTTGTCATAAGAAGTTTAAATTTTATCAAATGGATGTCAAGTCAGCTTTTCTAAATGGAGATCTAAAAGAAGAAGTCTATATGGAACAACCAGAGGGTTTCCAACTGTCATATAACCCTGACTTTGTCTGCAAGCTGAAGAAAGCCTTATATGGGTTGAAACAAGCTCCTCGTGCCTGGTATTACAGACTGGATAAGTATCTTCAAGACAAAGGGTTCAAGAGAGGAACAATTGACTACAATCTATACATCAAAACAAAGGATAATGATTTTCTCATTGTGTTGGTCTATGTAGATGACATCATCTTCGGAAGTAATAATGCTTCATTAGTACAATGGTTTGCTTCTATCATGCAGTCTAAATTTGAAATTTTTATGATAGGGGAAATGTCATTTTTTCTTGGCCTGCAAATTACTTAGAGGTCTGAAGAAATATTTCTTTCTCAGGAGAAATATCTAAGAGAAATGTTGAAAAGGTTTCAAATGAAAGATTCTACACCTGTGAGCACACCTATGGTCACTGGATGCAAGTTAAGCAAGGATGATGACTCACTTGATGTTGATCAGAGTTCATATAGGTCTATGATAGAAAGCCTGTTGTACATCACAACATCTTGTCCAGACATAATGCATGTTGTTGGAATGGTAGGAAGGTATCAGTCTGCACCTAAACAAAGTCATTTGATATCTGTCAAAAAAATATTCAGATACTTGAAAGGAACAATGAAATATGGCCTATGGTATCCTAGGAATCAAAATTTTCAATTATCATCCTATTCAGATGTTGATTGGGCTAACTGCATGGATGAAAGGAAAAGAACGAGTGGAGGTGCATTATTCTTAGGAGATTCTCTTGTATCATGGTTGAGTAAGAAGAAAGGTTCCATTTCTTTATCAACTACAGAAGATGAATACATTGCAGCTGCCACTTGTTGTACCCAAGTATTGTGGATGATTCAGACACTTGCAGACTTGAAGGTAAATTATACTGCACCGATCCCAATTCATTGTGCTAATACTAGTGCAATTAATGTGTCAAAGAATCTTGTATTTCACTCCAAGACCAAGCATATACCCATAAAATATCACTTCTTGAGGGAACATGTATCCAACACTATTGTTTCTTTGCATTATATTGCATACAAAGATCATATTGTTGATATCTTCACTAAACCGCTTGCAAAAGCTCATTATGAGTATCTACGCCAAAAGTTGGGCATGACCCTGTTATCAAGTTAAAATAGTCTATCTGATCAGGAGGAGAGTGCTCATAGTATATCTAATATGGGGGAGAGTGCTTATTGTATCTCTAATCAGGGGGAGAACAATGTCACTCTCATTTTTCTTTGAAATTGATGTCAAAGGGGGAGAAAAAGGTGTGGTCTGGATGCTACAGTTGGAGGTCTAAGAAGAATAGTGCAACCTTTCAGGCCTTTCAGGTTTTCCATCAATACCAAAGGGGGATATTGTTGGCATGTTTATAGGAAGAGTGTGATTGTCATTGATGGAAAGAACAACAACGACGATGGCAAACAAGGAAGCAATGATACTTAGAAAATATTCTAAGTCGGAAGAAATCGTAATCTCAGGAGGAGGAGCGAAAGTGGTCGTAGGATCGAGCACTGTGAAG
Source organism: Picea engelmannii (assembly GCA_009831015.1). Classification (NCBI taxonomy): domain Eukaryota; kingdom Viridiplantae; phylum Streptophyta; class Pinopsida; order Pinales; family Pinaceae; genus Picea; species Picea engelmannii. The sequence continues at coordinate 349,504 of ML782599.1, read as the reverse complement.
AAATTCTAGACCGTTGGATCCAGAGGGTACGTGGTAGAGATCCACGCAGTTTAGGAAAGGTAGGAGTGAATTCCCGAGACAGGAAGTTGCGAAGTCCCGATTCACGAAGAGGAGATCTGGGTCTTCAGATCACAGAGGATTGTGGACCGTCGATCTGACGCGAGTGAAGTTCGAGGATTCAGACTTCGAAATATTTGAAAGGAGGCCAGGTAAAAATATCCGAGTGACGAAGTCACGAAGTGTGAACTCATGATTTGATCTGGACTGTTGGATTGTGGAGGGTTGTGGACCATTGATCCGACGTGAGCGAATATTGGGAAATCAGGAATCGGGAGTTGGGAGAATGGAGGAAGATACTTCCGGAAATCACGAAGCGTGAACTTTCGATTCACGAGAAAAGATATAGATCATTATATCAGAGGGAGTTTTGAGCCATTGATTTGGCACTCATGAATATCGGGAAGTCGGGAGTCGGAAGGAAGAAGGAAGCCAACTTCCAAAGTCGCGAAACAGGAAGTTCTGTTTCGCGAAACAGGATTTGGACCGTTGGATCATGAGAGTCTCGGACCGTTTATCTGAGGTGAGTGAAGTTGGGAGAAGGGAGCATAGTTACTTCGCGAGTTCCCGATATGTGAAGTCCCATAGCGCTCGAAAGTTGGGCCCAAGGCCATAGCTGGAGGTCACATTGATGGAGAATAGGGGAAGGAGCTAGCGCTCGCTAGAATCCTAACTTGGAGTTCAGGAGTTGGAAGAGTCGGGTGACTCACAGCAGAATACCCGAAATGTGAAGTCGTGAAGCGCCTTTTGGGTTTGCGCCTGGTCACAGCCGATGATCATGTGAAAGAAATGTCACGCCCAATGCTAGTTCGCACAGGTGAAGTTTGTAAGGAGATTCTTCGAGAAGACCTCCTGTAACTGTTAGAGAAGCTAAAGTGTAACAAAGAAGATGAAGGTTTGCACTACCAGAGGAGCCAAAGAATCTCAAGATAAGTCCACTATTGATGAATAGACTCATGATAAACGCCATAGAGGACAAAGAGTTGTGAGTTCCATGTGGCAGAGGACTTGGCGTGATAAATATACGCAGAACATAAAAAAGTGAGGGATTTTTCTTAGTTATGAATGCAAGTAGAAGGTTGTGTAGAGTAGGACCTGAAGAGTACAAAAGAGGCACAACACATAGTATGCAAATGAATCACAGAGTATAAAACACAGAAGAAAGGCTAAACAAAGAGGTAGTGGTGCGCAGGAGGAGAAAGAGTGAATCATAGACGAAGAAGAGTGCAGTGGAGTCGCAGAGCATAGAAGCAGAAATATGCAGAAGTGGAACATAGCATAGAAGTTGAAGAAGGCAGAGAAAACATCGAGCTGTAATAGATCAGATAAAAGACAGATCAAGTAAGTAAGTTTTATAATCAGGGTGGTAGGGTGGTGCTAGGGAGGACTGTGGTCCTCTGTTATTCAAGTCGGTGCTTGAATACTAGGATTTGGTGCTTCCATCTAGATGGTGCTAGAGAAACTAGGGAGTTGGTGCTTCCATCTAGTTAGTGCTAGAGAAATTTGAGAGTTGGTGCTCTCTGCAAGTTGTAGCTTGCTATCAGAGGTTGTAGCTTCATATTTGAGTTGGTTCTCAAATACTATGGTGTACATGAAATTTGGAGCTTGACTGACATCCTAAAATGAAGAGGTTTTCTCCCTTTATGGGTTTCCTCGTGAAAATCAATGTCTCTGTGTATTCTGTGTGATTGATCAAATATTGTATATCTATGCATGTTAAGTTATCAACAACACATTAAATAATAATCTAGAAAGATTCATAAAATAAAAAGAAAATTTTCAACCTTATATATATAACTGATTCANATTTTTTCCAATAGTTATCTCATGTGTTGGACCATATTTATTTTTATTTATGAATGTGATAAAAAATATCTGAAACTGTGATGGATGTGAGAACGTCTGTTACTTTCTGTAATTTATTTACCTTCAACAAGTGTGATATTTAAGGTTCCTGGTCCACTTCTTAGGAAATCTTATATATATATATATATAATATGCCATTTTTTTTTAAATTTTGTTGAGCGATAAAGAATTGGATTTTGCTTTAAGCATAATCCTATATTATTACATTGATATTTAAAGAAAAATATTTTGAAGAATTTATAGAGGAGTACCACCTCTATAAAAACGCAGGGGGATTCATATCCTTGTGAGGTTGTTGTTTTGGTATTAACAGATTCAAATGTCATGTTAAGCCCTAATATTGGCTCATTACCACTTAATTGGGGCATATTAGATCAGTAATGTTATTTTATTTATGTCGGCTTTAGGCCATTAGTTGTGATTTAGATTAGTAATGTTATTTTATTTATGTCGGCTTTAAGCCATT
>ML782599.1:310267-342081 GCA_009831015.1 Picea engelmannii | reverse complement strand
CCACTTGGGAAGATGAGTCTTTTATACAGAAGCATCCAGAGTTACTCAAGCGTTGCGGACAACACTTGTCTCAAGGGGAGGGGCATGTTAAGCCCTAATATTGGCTCATTACCACTTAATTGGGGCATATTAGATCAGTAATGCTATTTTATTTATGTCAGCTTTAGGCCATTAGTTGTGATTTAGATTAGTAATGTTATTTTATTTATGTCGACTTTAAGCCATTAAAACCTCCTAGTCTCCTATATATACCAAGGAGACATTTTCATTTTGAATCATCTGGGACTTGAACATTTAAGTGGGGTAAAAGGAGGTTGCCCCCTCGAAGAGGCTTATTGTCTGATATTATCTCTTTTTCAAGGCGTTGAGTACTTTTCTTGAGGTTTTTCTATGCTATATTGATGTTTGGTTCTTAACATGTCAACTATAGGAAGTGTACATGGCAATAGAATCAAATTCAAATTGGGGTTCGGGACAAATGATACTTAATTTTGAATGCTGGCTTCAATGATAATCAAAATATGATAAGAGAGAAGTCTGGTCAAGAAGAAGAATAATAAGGAATTCCTAAATGCATTTTAGAGATGAAGTAGTTAGATAAAGTAATATGTGTTTTCCCATGACACACTTAATATTTCCATATTTTTTCATTAATTTGAAGCCCTCCTCTTGAGTTCCCTTTCTATTTTGTGACCAAATGCACATGATCTTGAATTTCAACATGATTCTCTGAGAAATTGATATAACATAAGTATCTGATAAAGAACATGACTCTGTAACCCTGTTACTGCAACCAAAAAAAGAATAATCTTTGCTAGGAAAGGATGAAAATACTGGCTAGTACTTTATAAATGTTATATTCTTTCCCCTTTCCAGTAACAAGTCTATAAAAAAGAACCGGGTTTGTCTGAAAATGAAGAAATGTAAAGAATGAATTCCTCAGAAGCAATAATATAAGATCTTTGTATATTATAAACTTGTACAATTAATTATTGCAAACATATTCGTAATAAAATAGAAAATATACAATGACACACACACACACATTACACATAGGTTTTTACCCTGGAAACTCAAACCAAAAAAACAAGCAACCTGTCTAGAGCCACACCTCTAATCTTATATTCATCATATTCATCATTTTTTACAATAAAATAGACATATAGGATCCAATGGAATCCAAACCCCTAATCCATTGATCCAGATTAGTCAACAACCCTAATTCTTCAACCGAAATTAGAAAACCATCGACAAAAACCATGTGCCGAAAACCCGCCAAAACTGGGCACAAAAAACCACCAAAAACAAACTAAATATTTTTTCTCAGGGGCTCTCTACCCTGAGCTCCTGCAACCCTCCTTCCTAGTGGGTTCTAAGCACCCGCTAAACCTCATTTTCTCCCATATCAATGTACAATACATAGGATCGATTTTGAAAATAATATAACACATACCCAACATTCTCCCACTTGTTGTTTTCTTTACATATAGGGGGTTGCAAAATTACATAGTCAACAATCTAGGGAAAACATGCCCATAGATCCTCTATACCAAGAGAACTTCTCAGTGCTCATATATTTTGTTAATGAATCTACAACATTCTCCAAAGTTTCCACCTTCATCAACAACACCTTCTTGTCTTCAACCATGTCTCTCACAAAGTGATACTGAACATCAATAGCTTTGTCTTTGAATGATAAGCCAGGTTCTTCGCCATAAAGATTGCAGTATGAATTCACAATATATCCCTACAACTTGTTGTACCAACCCAATACCTGAACACAATATCTATAACCATACTACTTCCTTGCTTGCGTGAGTGACTTCCATGTATTCAACTTCTATAGCTGAGAGCCATTACATGCTGTCTTTTTCTCATCGAACTGATTGCTCCTCCAAACAGGTTAAACACATACCCACTTGTAAATATTCTGCAATCCAGATCTCCATCCTAGTATGCATCCACAAAGCCATGTATGTATAACACTCTGTCTAATCCTGATCTTCCTTGGTAACACAATCCATAACTGGTAGTGCCACGCAAATACCTAAAAACCCTCTTTACTGTTGTCCAATGCTCCTTCCCTGGTTTTATATACCTACTCAAAAATCTCACTGCATGTGAAATGTCCAGTCTAGTACAAATAATTACGTACATCAAAATTCCAACCACACTTGCATATGGAACATGGGACATGTCCTCTTCCTCTTCCTCTGTCTTGGGACACTGATCCACAGATAAATTTACACCTATAGGAGTATGAACCTTGACTAGTTTACATTCCCGTATATTAAACCTCTGCAATATTGTCTCGACATATTTCCTTTGATTTAACTACAGTTTCCTGTTTTCCCTATCTCTTTTAATTTCCATGCCCAAAATGAAATTTGCAACACCAAGATCCTTCATGTCAAATTTATAGGACAATTGAGTTTTCACATCCTGGATAATCTCCTTGTTGTTTTCTATCAACAATATATCATCCACACACAAGACCAAATAAATAATATGATCACCAATTAATTTGAAATACACATAGTGAACCACTTTGACTCTTGTGAAGCCAAGTCCCAATATATAAATATCAAATTTTTGATACCACATCCTTGGTGATTAATTTAACCCATACAGGGACTTTTTCAGCTTGCATACAAGCTCTTTCTTTCCCTTCACAACAAAGCCTTCTGGGTGCTTCATGTAGATTTATTCTTCCAGATATCCATGTACGAATGTTGTTTTCACATCCATCTGTTCTACTTCAAAATAAAATGCAACAACAATAGATAAAATAAATCTAATAGAATTTAAATTGGCAACATGAGAAAAAATCTCACCAAAGTCAATTCCCTCAACATGGGAATAACCTTTTGCTACTAATCGAGCTTTGTATTTCTCCACTTTTCCTTCTGCATTCAACTTCTTTTTAAACACCCATTTATTTCGAATGAGATTTCTTCTAGTTGGAAACTCCACTAGATCCCAAGCCTCATTCTTTTCCAAGGCTTCCATTTCTTCAACCATGGTTTTTTTTTTCCAGAGTTTTCCATCATATGAATCCACTGCCTCCCTAACAGTTCTAAGATCTTCATCAGTAATAGACAAAGTAAAATTTGAACGAAAATCAGATGGAGTATACCTTTCCGGTTGCCTGCTTTCATGAACCAATCTCCTTAATATTGGGGTATGGGGATCTTCTTCTTCCGATTCCAATTCTTCTGTAGAATTTGCTTCATCATCCTTTAACTCAAACTCTATTTTCTCTGGTTCTTCCTTCCTTCCTTGGTATGAATTCTTGTTTGAAAACATCTTTGATTTATATAAATACCACATCTCAACTATACACTACCTTCTTCGTTTCTGGGTTCGAAATCTTATAACCTTTAAGACCATATTTATACTCAATAAAGATACACTTTTCAACCTTATCTAGCTTACTCATGTTTTCCTTTGGAACGTGAACATAGGCCTCATAGCCAAATACCATGAGATGTGTGAGAGAGGGTTTCTTACAAGTCCATACCTGGTGTGGAGTCTTGTCATCTAGTGTTGATGAGGGTGATCGATTAACTAGTTAACATGCAATACCTACTGCCTCTGCCCAGAATTCATGTCCTAACTCGACACCACTAAGCATGCACCTTGCTTTTTCCATCAACATCCCGTTCATTCTCTCTACAACTCGATTCTACTGAGGTGTATGTGGAGTAGTCTTCTACCTTTCTATATCACACTTCCTACAAAATTATTCAAATTCATTTCCGTAGAACCCTCCACCATTATCCATCCTCAATACCTTAATTCTTTTCTCTGTTTGATTTTCCACAAGAGCCTTAAACTCTTTAAACCTGTCAAAGACTTTAGATTTATTCCTGAGGAAATATATCCATGTATTCCTCGAGAATTCATCTATAAATGAGACATAATACACATATGTTCCCAGTTATGGAATGCAATGCCCCTTTCCAAATTATCTCTCCAGAAGATTGACATAATAGTCAGTGGAAAAAGAGAATTAATTAATTATTTAATATCATCGAAGTGGAAAAGTAACTTTTTTAAAAAATGACATTGAGTGATTAATTAAAAAGGGTGTTTTAAATGACTTGAGTTTATAAAGTCAATTTACTTTATTAAAAGGGTAAAATGGGTCCAAAAAGGGTCAACGAGGGAATAAAAGGAGAATGAGGGCGTCCTCTCTCATTATGCATTTGATATTTTTCTAAAACAAAATTGAGAGAGATCTTGTGGATTTGGATCTTGGGACAAAAAACCCTAGAGGAGTTTGGGATTGGGTTCGATGGTGAAACTATCCACCCTGATTGATCATAGATGAGGGATCATTGAAATTTCTTCATTTTTCTTTAGTGTGGCGGAGTATTTCATCGCGATGACTGAGTTTTTCACTTGGTGGCTGAGTTTTTATTTTATGAGAGGCCAAGATCTCATTTTGGAGGGTCGAATCTCCTTATTTGGGATGAGTTTAATCATCTCGTGGCTGAGTTTTTTTGTATTGTGGGACAAACACACTTATTGGGTGCATATATTTGAGGCAGGGCACATTTTTCTTGAGGCTGGGTAGCGATTCTTGTTTCTAGTTTGAATCTATCATCAAAGGAGTCGAGTAAGCTTATTTGGTGGGAGATTTCATTGCTGGGGACAATGATTTTGGTAGCTGGGACGAGTTCCCTTACCTTGGGGCTGAGTTCCCTCTATTGTGGGATGACTTTCACTGATGGGGTCAAATATTTTCATTTGGGAGACGCGTTTCTTCTTGTAAGCAATTGATTTTCCTTGTTGGGCGTGATATCTTGAGGCTGGGACGAGTTACATCATGCTGGGCGAGTTATATCAGTGTTGGGCATGATATCTTGAGTCTGGGACGAGTTACCCTCTGCCGGGCAAGTTATATTAGTGTTGGGCAGCGTTTGAGTGTAGAGGGGTCATGTCCTTTGCTTCTGATGGATGAATAAACCTTGCTGGGCGAGCCATCTTTCTTGCTCGCTGGATTTACAAGCTGTGTGGACCTAACTTTTGTTGTGGGAGCCACTTATTTCACTTCAGAACCGAGTTTCATATGGTTGGGAGAGAGATGTATTCTCTGTGGGAAAGATTTTTCATTGTGGGATCTATTCCATTTATGGAGAAGCATATATTAGTTTTTAATAATCCCAGTTTGTAATAGGTCAGAAAAATAACCAAAATCATATAAATTTAGTGATATTTATCTACTATTAATTGGTGTTTTTGTGAGTTACTTCCATTTGTCATTTGCTATTATAATATTATATGGCATGTGAAAACATTTCTTGGAATCAAACTTTCATTATCCACTGAAAATATATTAAAAAAATCCACCAACAAACATCTCAACAATACAACAACAATCAAAGAAACTTAATATTATATGGCATGTGAAAACATTTCTTGGAATCAAACTCTCATTATCCACTGAAAATATAAAAAAAAATCCACCAACAAACATCTCAACAAAACAGCAACAATCAAAGAAACTTTACAGTGAAATTGGGTATGAAGGAAAATTGTTTGACGTAATGTCGAAGCTTGGAAACCATTAAATACTACAACAATAGAAGAAACATTTACAACCACCATAAGGGGAACATTACCGTGGCGAGATCCCTTACCTTTGGGCCAAGTTCCCTCTAATGTGGGACGAATTTTGTTGCTGGGGTCAAATATTTTCATTTGGTGGCAGAGTTTCTTCGTGTAAGAAATCGAGTTTCCTTGTTGGGCGTGATATCTTGAGGCTGGGATGAGTTAAACTCTGCTAGGCAAGTTATATCAGTGTTGGGCATGATATCTTAACGCTGGGACGAGTTACAGTCTGCTGGGAGAGTTATATCAATGCTGGGCAGCGTTTGAGTGTAGAGGGGTCATGTCCTTTACTTCTAAGGGATGAATAACCTTACTGGGCGAGCCATCTTCCTTGCTGGCTGGATTTACAATATGTGTGGACCTAACTTTTGTTGTGGGAGCCGCTTATTTCACTCCAGAACCGAGTTTCATATGGTTGGGAGAGAGATGTATTCTATGCGGGACAAATTTTTCATTGTGGGATCTATTCCCTTTCCGGAGAGGCATATATGAGTTTTTAATAATGCCTAGTTTGTAACATGTCAAAGAAATAACCAAACTCATATCAATTTAGTGATAGTTGTCTGCTGTTAATTGGTGTTTTTTTGAGTTACTTTTGTTTTTCATTTGCTATTATGAAATTGTATGGCACATAAAAACACTTCTTGGCATCAAAATCTCATTATCCACTGGAAATATATTAAAACGAACCACCAACAAATGTTACAACAAAACAACAACAATCAAAGAAATTTTATAGTGAAATTGGGTATGAAGGAAAATTGTTTGACGTAATGTCCCAGCCCGAAAACCATTAAAATACTACAACAATAGCAAGAAAATTTACAACATCCATATGGGGAACACTACAGTGGTATCAACGCTGGTTTTCCTGCCAGCCCGAGGGGAAAATCAATGAGGAGTTATTTTAGATTTCTTCCACTAAATTTCAGTGGTGATAACTTGCACTTATACCTTCAGTTGCAACAGTAGAGAGGAAAATTTCTTATTATATATGGAGGACAATGTGAGGAATATTCGTAATATTCTTGCATAGGGGTGACAACAGTTGATGTAGGCTATGTCAAGCCATCAAAAAAATGCAGGGAACAATAGAGCTAGTGGTTCAAAGGGCGGGGAAACAAACATGACAGAAAGGACATGATGAGGAATTTGCATATTGTTTGAGGGAGTATCAAGAGCTTGGTGTGGTATTTCATGTAGCCATGCCATTCAAGGAGTTTTGCACCATCAAACATCCTGAGTGTTATGAACCCCAAGTATTAGTGGAAAAGAAGGTGAATGTGCGAAGGAAAAAGGTACTAGTTAATGAAGATTCTGATGCTTCTAAAAATAAGGAAAATGTTGACTCTTCATATGTTTCTTCTCCTAAAAATAAGCACATGGACGCTCATGGGGCCTTAGAACCTGATACCCCAAAGGAGATTTGGACAGAAAAGGAAGAAGATAACACTGAGACAATTTTTTTCTAGAAGAATGACACTATGGTTTGGGATGAAGAAGAACCAATTAATGACACCGTGATTTGGGATGAAGAAGAATAAAATGTTGCTGATGATATGGGGGACGCAAGTCTCTTTGATGTTAACTTAGAGAACATATTTGATAGGCCTTGGAAAGAGAAGACTCTCCTTGATGAAGCAGTGCTTGATCATGACGCTATCCCACCTTTTGGAGATTGCATGGTATCATCTAGTGAGCCAATTAGTTTCGATGAAGGTAGTGTTCTTACAGTGGACAAAAAAATATAAAATCAATGGTGGGATAACCCATGCCACTATGATGAATATGAAAAAAGGCCTTGAGCAATGTAGTACTTGAAGGACCAGTTATTGGTCACAGAGAAGAAAACTGTACAAGTGTTGACAAGGGAAGATGGTGCTCATAAGTTCATTGAAGATATTGTTTGGAAAACCCAGATGGAGGAGAGAAAAAAGGGAGTTGAAGAAGGAGTCATTAGTGATCAATTGCACATAATCAAAGAAGCACTAGAGCAGATGAAATCAGATTACTTGCAACTGTTCATGGATAGGGAACTTTCTCTCAAGTTCGTTGAAGATAAGGAAAGGGAGGTTGAGGATATTTTTTACCAGTGGAGTTTGGTATGCTCTTCATCACTCACAAAAAAGAATTCATCATATTTGGAAGTCGTGACACATGAGGGAATGAGTGGAACCCATGATTTGAGGGAGGAGCCTCTTGTGACAATTCTTCCCAAGATGCATTCAGAGTTGCAGGTGCTTGAGGAGAGGTATAATGCAAAGGGTTCTGACTATGCTCTTGTTTTGCAGTGTGGGGATCATGAGCCATTTATTTTGGACAGCCCACTAAAGGCCTAGGACTTAGCTATGGAGGATATAGTTGAGAACATTCCTTGTGGACTAGCCCACAAGGAAGTATATGCATCCATGGATTGGATGGACATGTATATGATAGACATGGTCACACTATGGGATATAGGTTCAGGCGACACCAATAGAATGATGGATATAGTAGTTCCTACAGGATATAGGATGGTACAAGACGATTCAGTGATAGGAAACAATATGCAAGGGTGTTCATTGGCACATGGTAGTGTAAAATGGATTTTTGGGGTGTTTCTTCTAGGGATACCTTCCGATAGAGTCCTAAAGAATACCATTGAGTTGAGGCTACCCAGGATCAGTGAGTGGATGGGTGAGCCTTAGGGAACAACATATCTATTGATGATCGATCTTCATCTGGGATATCATCAGATGAGGGCCAGGGATTATGCTACTCACATGTATTCTTCCAGAATTCATTATGATTTCTTGTTCATGCCCTTGGGATTGACCAATGCACTAGTCACTTTCCAGTCTTGCAAGCAGTGACAAAGGCATCTATTTTTATTATTTGATGCTCTCATTATATACATTGGGACATGGAAGGTTCACATGAGTCAGTTGGATGAGACAGGTGGGATTGTGGCCATGACATAATTCTTTCATTTTGAATTTGTAGCAATCTGAGTAATGGATTGCTTCATATGAGGTTGATGACCGAAAAAGTTGAGGAAGTTATTGGTCTGCATTGTTTTGGGGATGTTGAGAGATGAGTTGTGGAGTTTTTTTTCTATATGGTGGGATATTTTTTCCCTCACCATACCCATGATCGAGTATAACCATGGATTGGCAGGTTCTAACCTCACTGAGATGACTTGGTTGAGTATGATTCATTATATTGGGTATAATGGGAGGAGAGCACATTATGAGCATGGAGTTCAAATGGTTATGATCATAGGGGTGCTACTTCAGCGCTTTAGTAGGATGGTTCCTCTAAGATATTATCTTGGGATCCTGGCAATGCAGTGTTTGACAACTCGACAATCGATACAAAGGGGATGGCCAATTTTCACTTTCCAGAGTTTACTCTTGGGATGTTTAGGATTGGTTTCTTGGAGGAGTGGTCTTTTGAGGATTTGATCGATTTTATGCATCTTATGATTTCCTGACTTATCATGGTCAGTCAGGTGGATTCTTGTGTTAGCACCTCACATATCAGTGCTATGAGTAGAGGGTGCTTCACATCATACATGCTAGTTGTTGGGATCCAAATATGTCATATTTTCTACCATGTAAAACCTCCATTCATAAGCTATATTCCTACACTCTTGATACATTCTATAGCCATTATCTTGTCACTTACCACTAATTACATCCATTCTACCTTGTGGTTAATTATTGTTGTTTTCTTGTCTTTTTAAGTGATTAAATATGTTTTTAACATGATTTTATTGATGATGGTTTAATCCTATGTTTCTATGTCCAGGAAACATGTCCCTATTCCGATACCTACACTGTCCATGTTCTGGTACCTTTATTGTTCCTATACCTACACTGTCCTTGTTTCGGTACCTGCATTGTTCCTGTTCTGGTACCATCACAGTCATTCAATACCTACGCTCATCTGGTATTCACACTCCAAGTCATCCAGTACAAGAATGTTCTACAGTCATCTGGTACCTGCACTCATCCAATACCTACGCTCATCCGGTACCAGTGTTTATTTGTCACATGTGCTCATCCGGTACCAACATCCTACAGGATATGATACCAGATATAGTTCAAAAATTTGGAATGCTTCTAGAGGAAAATTGGAAACACGGGTTTTGTTCAGAACAACATCAACATGATGGAACATGTGTTATAATTCATCCATCTCACACGTGTGGACCTCCAGCGCAGGGGGAATGATTCTACCAAAATTAATGAAAATCTCAAACTGCCAACTTGTGCCTTGATTTTTGTTGAGATGGTATCAGATCTAGAAATTCTATGAAATGGGTTTTGTCTAGAATGTGGAAAATTGGTTAATGCCCAGAAAAGTTTTCAAAATTCGAATTGTTTTAGAATATATGGGTGGATCTCTAACTCGAATCTGCCCAAATTGATGAAAAACCCAGATTTTTTGAGATTTATCCTAAAATTGTAAAAATTATTTTCTGAGTTTGGGAATTTGGTTTTATCCATTCCTCCATGGATTTCATGTATAAATAAGAGCCTTATAGGTCCGAGAAGGGTATTCATTATTTTCATGAAGTTTTTGTAAGAGGGAAATTTGTTTTTTGTGAGAAAGCTTTAAGGAGTTGGCTACCATGTAAAAACATAGTTCCATGATTAAATGAAAAGATGATTGTTTCTGATCTACTGTGCATCTCCTTGGCTTGATCTAATCATTCTCAGGCATCACTAACCATCTGAGAAGGGTCTCTCATTATGGGTAAGGTGTGATATCTTGAGGCTGGGACATGTTACACTTTGTTGGGCGAGTTATATCAGTCCTGGGCATGATATCTTGAGGTTGGGATGGGTTACACTATGTTTGGATAATTATATCAATGTTGGGAAACGTTTGAGTGTAGAGGGGTAGTGTCCTTTGCCTTTGAGGGCTGAATAACCTTGTTGGGAAAGCCATCTTCCTTGCTAGATGGATTTACAAGCTATGTGGACCTAAATTTTTCTGTGGGAGACACTTATTTCACTCCAAAACTGAGTTTCATATGGTTGAGAGAGAGATGTATTCTTTGTGGGACAAATTTTTCATTGTAGGATCTATTCCCTTTCTAGAGAGGCAGATCTAAGTTTTTAATAATGCCCAGTTTGTAATAGATCAGAGAAACAACCAAACTCATATTAATTTAGTGATATTTATTTGATGTTAATTGGTGTTTTTGTGATTTACTTCCATTTGTCATTTGTTGTTATAAAATTTCATGGCATGTGAAAAAATTTCTTGGCATCAAACTCTCATTATCCACTAACCGAGAAATATTTTAAAACGAGCCACCAATAAACATCACAAGAAAACAACAATAATCAAATAAAGTTTACAATGAAATTGGGTATGAAGGAAAATTGTTTGACGTAATGTCCAAGTCTAGAAACCATTTAAATATTACAACAATAGCAAAAATATTTACAACAACCATAAGGGGAACTCTACATGGAGTCCAAACACATCACTGTGCACCAACTGTAAAATTCCCTTTTCCCTCGTTGCACCAGAAGGGAATCTTACCTAATTATGCTTCCCATATACACAATTTTCACATAAATCAAAATGTAGGGAGTAGTTAGACATACCTTCAAACATACCTTTACCATGTACTAGTCGAAATGCCTTCTCTCCGATATGCCCTGGTCTTTGATGCCACAACATAGCCTTTTCTACAGACACTTTAGGAGTTTTTTCTTCTTCATCTCCTATCTCAGGAACAGTGAAAATATTACACCCATCACTAATAGTGCTTCCATGCTTCTTATACAGAGTTCCAATCCAAACTCCCTTCAACAACACCATTGCTCCTCGAACCATCCTGCAAGTTTCTTTCTCAAAAACTGTTTTTACCCCTACATCATCCAATTTTTTACATAAATCAAATTTCTAGCCAATCTTGGGATGTGCAAAACACCATGCAGTGTTCGAACCCTTCCATCCATGATATTCAACTTGACTTTTCCTCGTCCCATGATTTTGGTTGTCGAGTCATTTCCTAGAAAAACATCACCTCCATCATACCTTTCATATTCATAGAAACACTCCCTGTGGGGAGTCAGATGAAAGGATGCACCTGAGTCAACCAACCATGCCTCATGATATGCATGTGTCCTTGATGAATCCAAGTACACATCCCCTCCTTCTTTCGAGGAGGTTTTTTATTCTATAGAAGGAGCATCTTCAAATCCCTTCCCCCTCTCAATGATTTTGGATCTACATTGCTTCCTATAGTGCCCTTCCTTTCCACATCTCCAACATACCTTTAAAAAAATTCCAAGAGATTTATATATACCGTTAGATTTAGATCTCCCAGTTGAGGACTTAGATCTATTTCTTTCCTGGGAGCATCCTCTTGTAAATAATTCATCTGTGCTCTTTCCTTCCATGTTCTTTCATCTCATCTCCTTCAACAACAAGGATGTGACCACATCATTGAAACTTGAAGTATTTGTATTACTACCTATGGCCACAACCAAACTATCTCACGAGTATGGTAACGCACATAATAAATTGATACACTTATCTCCATCTGGAATTTTAATTTCAACAAACAATAATTGAATTTACCACAATATTGAAGGTGTTCAGATGCTCTGTCACCGATCCTCCATCTTTCATCCTCAGGTTATACAATTTCTTCCATAGTAACAATTTGTTTACAAGGGACTTAGAATGATACAAATTCCCCAACTTATCCCATAATTCCTTGTCTTTAGCTTCCATTAACACATCCAATAATACTGAATCTAAGAGACACAATCAGATTGTGCTCTTCGCCTTCTGATCCAAAATTTTCCAATCTTCTTCTAAAGTTCATGTAGGTGTAGTACCTAAATCCATCATGATCCACCGATATTTGTCTACCAACAGATATTCCATCTTGAGATTCCACAACTCAAAAATTTTCCCATTAAATTTCTCGATCTTTATTTTCGAACTGCTACCCATTTCTTTTCACCTGAATAATCAATACCACATATCTCCCATTGTAGCAAGGTTTATCATAGACCCGAGCCAAACCCTTAGACACAAAGGAATCCCCGTGAAGAAAATAATTGATCTGATATCAAATGTAGATTTTAACCTTGTACAATTAATTATTACAAATAGATTCTTAATAAAACAAAAAAGATACAATGGAACACACACACACATTATAAAGAGATTTTTACTATGAAACCCAAATCGGGAAAAACAACATGTTTAGAGCCGCACCTCTAATATTCTATCCATCACATTCTTCATTGTTTACAATATAATATATATATAGGATCCCACGACATCCAAACCCCTAATCCATTGACCCATATTAGTCAACAACCATAATTCCTAAACCATAATTAGAAAACCATAAAAAAAAACCATGTGCTGAAAAACCGCAAAAAATGGACACAAAAAACCGCCAAAAATAGACCATTTTTTTGTTTTCTTGAGGGCTCCCGCCCGTGAACCCCCACAACCCTCCCAACTGGGGGGTGCTAAGAACCACCCAAACCTCTTTTTCTCCCATATCAATGAACAATACGTAGGATCAATTTTGCAAAGAATATAACACATACCCAACAACATTGGATTATTATGAACAATCAACTACTATAAACAAATGTCATGAAATATGCATGTATTTAATCTCAAACTTCCTAAAAACAATTGAAGATCATGTGGCTCTAGTTATGGATATAAAACAGATGGATCTAATTAACATGTGAGAGCTTGAGCATGAATAAGAGGATAACATGTACAAGATGTATATTAACAATATGCTCTTTATTCAAGTCAACCATTCACTTTTGCATGATGTAGTGAGATGATATTACAAGTTGATGCACAAGGAAACAACATATCCTTAAAAAAAAATTCTCTCCAAGTCATAAAACAAAGCATCAAAACCATACAATTAGATAGGATCAACAAACACCTTTAAATCCATCAAAATCAATTAATGAAAAAGGTTCAAAAGGAAACTTGTCAATCTCATCACACAAGGATCAAAGAAGTATCATCAATCAAAGGTATAATGAAGAACATATACAAGTACAAGATCAAAGAGAATATTTGTTATGACAAACCTCCTCAAAGGTAAACAATCAATACATATCTAAAATCCCTAAGCCTCTCAAGGGGGATAATGAATATTCATTAGGCTCATAGTAGTAGTGGATTAGGCATTAGAGTCCAAATTTAGTAGGGGGGGCCTTTAATTTTTCTTATAAAAAGAAAAAATGAAAGGGGGGTGGTTGTGGCCATAACAGAAACATCAACAACATCATGAAACACATATCACCTAACACCATCATCTAACCCTTTGGGAGGCTAGAACCATCATCCGTATTAAAGATAAGCATATATACCAAATCACACCATAATGGTATAATATGCTCCAGAACCATCCATAAGTGAAACCAAGGGGTCATCAACAAGGAAAGAACATGTGCGAAGAACACTAAGCAACAATCATAATCATCCAAAAAAGGAGAAGGGAGACTCCCCCAATATAAATACCTCCAAGGAACCGACAACAAATCTCAATCAATGTGATGGAATCACAAAGTGGAACCTAATACAATATGAGGTGTAACACACTACATGTTGAAAACTAAATTAAGTTACCACATTAGTGATGATCCCCCCTCTCCTTTATATAATATGATAATTCAGGGTTACATTTCATGTGGACAGATCCAAAAGTGCACCTAGGTGGACATAGTCATACCCTAACCCCAACTCAATATAATAGGAAAGTTCACCATGTTACTACACAATCTAGCACCAAGTGGAAAGCCTTCACAAGGCACTAATACTAGTGGAACATGGAAGATGTTACGACTATCACCTAGGAAACAACTTCTCTCTCTTTAGTGAAGGAATAGTATCCAACACAAGGTAGGCTTTCCTAGTAATATCCAAGAATCCATAGGAATGACACAATCATGTCCAAGGCCTCCTAGGGTATCCACTCACACTACCACCAAGATAAGAATAGGTAAATCAATAGAGAGGTGGTGGAACAAGACAATTTCCATATTTGAAGTGTAGAGGATTCAAGCCTAAAAGAAAGGCTCTCCAAGTCAAGTATGGGTTTAATAGGGTCCCCAAACACTAGAAATAAAGAAAAAGTCTAAGGGTATAGTGAAATATGTAAGGAATGTGTGAAATTGCATCAAATAAATACATTTATGAAAACAATAAATAAACTACTACAACATTAAAATAAATGATCTCTAATAATATTGAGATTATTTCAACAGTGAAATATGTAATTTTCAATAATAGTAAAATTATGACAGTAGTGAAATAATCAATTTTCAGTAGTAAAATGGATCATTACAACAATAAATAAACAATTACAACAGTAGAACTGATAATCCCTTTGATCATGAAATGATCTAGTAAATAAGAGGGATAAACACTATGTTAAATTAGTGTTTTACTTTCCAACAAAATAAAAAAATTAAATAGTAAATAATTATCCCTAAAACCCTAGACGTTTTTCCTTAGATGGTTGCTATAACACCTCAGAAAATTAAATTAGGGTTTCAAAAATCTAGTTTAGTTCAATAATATGCCTAAACACCCTAGACGTCTTGGTTCTTATCGCTGTAAATATTTTTTTGTAGCAAATAAACCCTAAGCCTAACTCTAAAGCAGTAAAGTTCAGTAGCAATGATTGACTGTTATGGAGAAAAAGACTAGTGCCTACTATTTTGGGCATATGGGGTCAAAAATAGATTCTTCTTTGGGAGAATGAAGTGAATTTTTTTAGGGTGAGGCTCAAATGTTTTCGACTAATAACCCTAGGAGATCCTCCTAAAATATTAAGGGATGATGCAAGGGAAGATTCCTCCACTAGTAAACCTTCCAAGGATTTTGAGAAGAAGGGTTTGTTCAAGAATGATCCAAGAGGATGAACAACCACCAATAGAGAAACAACATCAATATAAAAATACATTCATAAACACAACCATAAAATGAAAAGAGAACACGTACTCAAAAAACATATTTCATCCATCAAAACCCTAATTTTCATGTCATCCAAGTAGTAGTAGAAGATCCACAAACATGACTCCCAAAAAATTCACCCTAGTTAACCATACATATCATTCTTCATGAAAGAGAACAAGTATAATTATACAAGAGAAATAAATCTCCACAAGTGTCAATGATTTACAAACTGAGAAATGATTCTCTGTTTATATGAGAGATCTATGTGAAAAGTTTCCATGAAAGGGTGAAAATTTTCATCTCAATAGGTTCCTCATCATCCAAAGGGTGTGGCATCTCAAAAGGTTCCAATAAGCCCCAAAATGTCACATAAAGGTTCCCCATGCCTCCAAGGGGTGTGACATATCATCAAAAGGTTCCATACCATCACCAAGAAGCCTTGAAAGTCACACCAAGAATCCCAAAGCATCACATTAAGGTGCCCCATCATCAAAAGGTGAAATGTCCCATCATTAAAGGGTGATATCATCCATGGAAAGGTTATACATCATCTCTCCAAGTGAAACAACCTAAATAAAGGGTCCAAGGTCCTCAATATAAGGTGCAATGTCCCATCAAGCCATCATCATCATGCATGTAACATCCCATCATCAATGATATCAAGGTCACACACATGTGTGCTAGAGTATGTTGTGAGTGGAGTTATGTGATCAAAAGCTCCAACATCCTCCTATGAGTTCCAAATTACCTTCGTCAAGTGGTGGGGACATCCTCCATAAAAGTGGGGTAGTATTCCCTCAACATCCTCCAAAGGATCCAAGTGTCAACTAAGCATGTGGCTATGTGAAACCATCATCTGATGAGGGGCTCATGTGGTTCAAGGTTCATCATGAAGACTAGATGTAAGGTACACAATCCAAACACAACATATAAAGTGAGTCATGTTAATACAAAATCCATTGGATACATCTCACAAAATATCCTCTTCAAACTTCATACTAGCTTACAAATTTATACAATTTTCCAAGTCTAGGTATGGGAGGGTCATTATTACCCCCTATTAGTCGTTCCAATACTAGACCAAGAGGTATGTCCAGGGAACCCATTAAGGAGTATGTGCAATGGTAGTGGTATGTATTATGGTTTACTTCATGGGGTGGATGTCATTGACATGAAAGGCCATGCATAATATTCATCCTCATGAGCACCTTTGTAAAGGGAGCACTTAGGAAATGAGGTACCCTTTCCTCGACATTGTGTCTTTCCAAACCCACATTTTCCTTTTTCTTTATAGCTTCAACCTTTTTTGGATTTTGACATTTTATTTGCTAATTCCTTTCATAAGATATACATTCATTGCATAGGACTTGGTGTGATGGCCTCTTAGCGAGGGGGTAGAGTTCATGCTTCTTTTTTTTCTTGGATTTTAATACTTTTCTTTTCTTGTTTGTTTCTTTTCCCCACATTTTGAATTAGGGATTTTTCTCTTTCTATACTAATTTTGTTTATAAAGTTGCATCGACCTCAGGATTTCAAGCCCCTTATTCTCATGGGATTATGAATCACAAATTTTTTTGGGATACATGTAACAACCAACCCAAAATAAAGGACAATGGGTAGGTGATAGATGGAATGTGTTATTCATGGTAAGGGATATGGAAATTTTACCCCCATTAACACCCCCCAATAGTACAAATTTTCCCAAGAGTGACGACACTTGATTATAAAATGATAATTAACTCCAAGGTGGACAAGGAAAAAATCATAACTCCAAAGAATCATGATTCATTATACAAATCAATCCATGATCACCATTTTCATGCCTCAAGTATTAACATTGTCACTCGATATGAAGTTTCAGAACGATGTACTTGAGTATGTAAATGCACCATGTCATATGAGTGATATGAGATAAGAATGAAATAGAAGGAATTTTTGGGCAACTGTATATGGAGAATCCATATCAATAACATCATCTGATCTGTTGTCTAGAATGTGGATCAAGGAAGAAATTTCTCCTCTAGTTACCCCGAGAATTTGGGGGGTAACACAACCAACCTAAAAGGAGATGTTTTTCTAGAAACAAATTCCCACTAGGAGAGTTAAGTTTAAATCATTCACCACCTCCTAGGATAATGTGCGTTGTTCTAAAATAGGAAAGTACTCTAACCCATGTAGTAGAATCTAAAACTAGAAAAGCAAACTCTAAAATAGAAAATAGTTTTAAAATTGGAAGTGGATGAGGCTGTAAAATNTTACATAATTGTAATAAGCCTCACAAGGCTATCTAGTTTTTTTCCATCACTCCCCTCAATTGCTCCCTCATTGTAACTACATAGGTACATATGTATAAATTGTTGGATTGCACCATCATTAACGAAGAAAATATGCTACAGACCAATCAAGGTGAAATATAACACTCCCTCTTTGAGAGCAAGGTGTTGTCCACCAACCCTAGTCTCTCCCTCAATGCCTCAAAATTCCCCTTAGCTATGGATTTGTGAAAATATTTGCAACTTGTGAATTGGAAGGAACATACTTAAGAATAATTACTTTCTTTTGGATTCTTTTATTTTAGGAAATGGTATTGAATATATATGTGCTTGGATAAACCGTGAAAGAAGAGATTCTTTGAGAGTCTAATACAACTATAGTTGTCAGAATATACCACAATAGGCTTCAACATCTGATTGATCAACTATGCTATCAACTTGCAAAGTGATACGACCTCAAAAATAGTTGAATTCGATGCCACACATTCTACATCTACCGTAGTAAGCTCCACTACCCCTTTCTTCCTATTGAACTAGGATAACATCCCTAAACCCAAACTAAAACATAATCCTAAAGTACTCTTCTGGCACTTGCATATCATGCCTAGTAATAATCAACAAACCATAAAACACTAACTCACCATTTCCAACATACCTCGAACCATATCTAATTTTACCCTTCAAGTATTAGAACACATGCTTTGCAACAAACTAATGCATCTCTCTCAACTCAATCAAATACTAGCTCAAAGTGTTCACTACAAAACAAATATCAGGTTTGGCATTCATTAGATACATAACATAACCAATCAACTGCTTGTATAATGAAGGATATACCAAATCTAAATCTAAATCATCATGCAACTTTATATTTGGAGCCATAAGAGTGGTTTAGGGTTTGCAATCTATCATTTTGAAATCCCTTCAGAATATTTTATATGTACTTCCCCAATCCAAGAAAGACCTCACCTATACCTTTCCAAACCTCTAGACCTAGAACATAATGCACGAGGCTAATGTACTTCATGTCAAACTCACAATGTAAATTTTTCTTGCACTACGATATGAGATTCTGCATACATAAACAATAAAAGCAAATTACATCTATAAAACATATAATAAAGGTTGGGATTTGCAACAGTATTGGGGATTTCCAAACCTAACAAGTGCTCATTCATCTGTGAGTACCAATCATGCGTGCATGATTCATCCTATAAATATCCTCTGATGATTGATGTATACTTCCTCCATATTCAAAACATTAAGAAATGTAGTCTTTACATCCATTTGATACAAATACCAACCGGAAATTGATGCTAAAAACACAATGGATCTAATGGAAGTATACCTAGAAACTAGAGTAAAGGGCTCGTAGTCAACTCCCTCTCTTTGGGATATTTCTCTCTCTACAAACTTGTCCTTGTACTTCTCAATGCTACGATCAACTGCATGCTTTAACTTGTACAACCAATTGGAATTGTTCAGTTCTTTCCTCACTAGTCTTAGCATAATATACCACACATAATTCTTCAGAATGGAGTCATATTTCTTTGTCATGGCATCCTATCCATAATTTCTCAATATCTTCCTGCTCATAACTAGAAGGATCTGCATCAATTATGGAAGACATAAGTGCAACATAATTGGGAAAATTATTAGGAGGATGAATCACCTGGAAATAATTCATTGGAGCTCCAACTTGTTGCTCTACTTCCTAAAATGTCTGGGTAAGACACCTTGGATTCATGGTTGAATTAGAAGGTAAAATAGTCTTTGCTCATACAGTTGAACCTTGCTGATGTGAATATGATTTCTCTAAAATCTATTGATCAATACTTGAGACAACAAACTTCTCTCCCTCCTTTACCTCTATCAGAGGCTCTTGAGACTTAGAGGAATAAGCATCCTCATCAAACATAATATATTAGCTCACCACTATCTTACCTTACTACTATATTATCTCACAACTAGCAAATGACTCCTCATAGTCAACTCCCTCTCTTTGGGATATTCCTCTCTCTACAAACATGTCCATGTACTTCTTAATGATACCATCAACTGCATGATTTAACTTGTACAACCAATTGGAATTGGTCAGTGATTTCCCCACTAGTCTTAGCACAATATCCCACACATCATTCTTCATAATGGATTTATATTTCTTTTTCATGACATCCTAGCCATACTTTCTCAATAGCTTCCTCCTCATAACTAGGAGGATCTACATCAATGACGGAAGAAATTGGTGCAACATAATTGGGAAACTTATTAGGAGGAAGACTCACTTGGAAATAATTCATTAGAGATCCAACTTGTTTCTCTACTTCCTACAATGTTAGGGTAAGCCACCTTAGATTCATGGTTGAATTGGAAGGTAAAATAGTCTTTGTTCCTACAACTGAACCTTGCTTATGTGAATCCAATTTCTCTAAAATCTATTGATCAACACTTGAGACAACAAACTTATCTCCCTCCATTACCTCTATTAGAGGCTCCTGGGACTTAGAGGACTAAGCATACTCATCAAACATAATATCTTAGCTCACCACTATCTTTTGTGGTGGAGTGTATCCTATGTAAGCCTTGAAGAACACACTATAACCAACAAAGATACCCTTCAAGCTAGAGAATTCCAATTTAGTTCTCTTCTCATAAAGAATATGAATATGCTCAAGACAACTGAAAACATGATATTATGATATGTCATGTTTCTCACCAATGAAATATTCTTATTGTGTCTTATATTTCAATATCCTATGAGGACACTTGTTCAAAATATAGATGGTTTTATTGCATGCTTCTACCCAAAGACATATGGGAAAAAATAGACCATGAATCATATCCTTGTTCGTCTCTATGATGGAACTATTATTCCTCTCTACAACCCCATTCCATTGTGAGACATTAGGCATTGTCAATTCCCTATTGATCCTATTATCCATGCAAAAGGATTCAAAATTTTTGGAGGTGTACTCTCCTCCATTATCAGATATAAATGCCCTAATTTTCTTACATGTTTGATTCTCCGCAAGAGCTTTGAACTCTTGGAAGTTATTGATGACTTCATCCTTGGAATTCATAAAGTCAATAAAGGATTTTATAAAGGAAAAATCAATGCATGGGTCATAATAAATGTTAGATATCAATGAAGATAAATTCATTGGTCCACATACCTAAAAATGAATTAGATCAAGAATGCTTCTTGATCTATTCTCATTTCTTAGGAAAGTATTATTTTCATGCTTGTCAATTGCATAGCCCTTGCACACTCCTATTTTCTCAATATTGATGTTTGAAAAATCCCACACCATGTCCTTTAAGAAAGGTAATGATCCATAGTGCAAGTGACCCAATATCTTGTGCCAAAGTTTGCACAATATGTCCCTGTCATTGCACTAAAACTACATGTCTAATCAAATAAAAAATGAATCCATATGAGCCACCCTTTACACACCTATAGAAAAAAATGACCAAGATTAGGGCCTGATCTTTGATAATGACAAGTTTATTATTAGACTCATCCACACATTTAATATCTATCATGGTTGACATCGATCATGGATTCTTAGTTAAAATAGGTGCATACAAGATACCATTAAGCTCAAGAATATCACTTGAATGTTGGAATTATTGTCATTGATGTCATATTATGGAATTAAAATACACACAAAATTTCCAAGATTGATTTATATATATAGATCTACAAGTATATTAAAAAAGGGGTGCATGTGAAAAAGTAAAAAGTGAAATGGTGGTTTTAAACCCATGGGTTTGGGGTATTTTCCCATGGTATTTGGGGTATTTTCCCATGGTATTGGGAATTAATTATTTAATTAAGTGACATGTCCCTTCATGAAGGGATATGAAAAAGTATAAAAATAGAAAGCATTGAGAGAAAGTATGCGTGTGAAAAATGAATTAGCAAACATTGAATTGCAAAATCATTTTCCGGCCATCTTGGCATTTTCATGATAATATTTGTTTCTAGGATGTTTCAGACCCTGAAGTTTGGAAGAAACAGATGATAGATATTTTTGTAATGTTGGTTCGCTATACTTTCAAAGATATTCTTTGTTGAAGTTAGGGTTACTAAATGCTCCCAAAATCAGTTTCAAACATGTAATCTTGGAACTTACACTATAAATTATTTTCGAGGATGTTTCAAACCATGAAAATTTGTAGAGATAGAGGAGAAATCTTGATGTACATTTGATACAAATTTCATATTTTGGATCGATGCACATTTAGATATATTCCCTATGGAAGTTAGGGTTCCTGAATTCTCATGAAATCAATTTCAAACAGGTAAGCTTGGCACTTTCACTATAATGCATTTTATGGGATGTTTCAGACCTTGAAAATTTTCTATGATAGAGGATAGATATTGGTGTACATGTGGAACAAATTTCATATTCTTTTTCTCTACACTTTAAGAGATATTCCTTGTGGAAGTTAGTATTCTTGAATGATCCTAAAATCAACTTCGAACAAGTCAACTTGGAAATTTCACTAGAACTTATTTTCTGGGATGTTTCAAACCTCAAAATTTTGAAAAGATAGAGGATATATCTTAGTATACATGTGGTAAAAATTTAAGATGTTGGTTCCATTTACTTTCTGAGATATGCTCTATGGAATTTAGGGTTTTTGAATGGTCAGTACATCAGTTTCAAATTGGTCAACTTGGAATTTTCACTATAACTTATTTTCTAGGACTCTTTAGACTGTGAAAATTTCAAAGAACAAAGGAGACATACAAAATTACCTCAGGTAAAAATTTTAGAATCATATTTGTAAAATTTGATACATGGAATGTTGTACAAGTTCATTCTTGGAAGAGGCCCAAAACAACAAGCTTTGAGAAAGTTACCATTTGGAAAGTCAAATTTTGGTCAGACCTGATAAAGGTAGAAGTAGTGAGTATACTTGGTCAAGACATAAACATTGAGTAGACTAGGTGAAGGAAGAAGCAACAAGAATACCTAGTGAATGAAAAAGTAGCAAGCAAACTCTGTGAAGGTTGGTGCAGCTCACACAAAGAGATTGGTGTCTCCTGCTAAGTTGGTGCTTAGTGGTGGGGATTGGTGTCTCCAAGTAGTTTGGTGTCTACGAATATTTGTAAGAGTAGGTTGGTGCTAACCAAGATTTGTATTAGTGGGGATTGATGTTTCCAGTAGGTTGGTTCCTACAAAGAATTATAAAGAGAATTTTTGTGGTTTTCTCTTGAAAGGGTTTCCATATAAATATTTTGTTCCATGTTATGTAGTCAATAGATCTCACATGTGATTATTTTCTCATGGTTTATGAATGCTTGAAAAAGTAAAAAATTGTCTTATACTGATTCACCCACCCTCTTAGTATAACTATGCGCTCAACAATTAGTATTAGATCCATTTCCTTTGGAAATAGTCTAACCACTAGAAGGTAGATTTTCAGAGCACACATGGCAATGGAAAATGAATACAAAGGGAAGGAAATTTTGGATTCAAAAGAGGAGAAAAATGTCGAAATAGATGCGAAAGTAGATTTTGAAGAAGAACTCATGTGTTCTTTAAGAGAAATAATGAAGCTTAAGAAAAATAATTTGAAACAAAAGAAGTAGCTACAAAAATATGAAGAGGAGGATCGTGATGAAAAAGAAAAAATGTCACAAATCCTTGAAGAAAATTAATATAATACTATTATCATCTTAAAGAGTCAACTAGAAGAGACAAAAAGGATGGAAGAAGCGATGAGAATCCAATTAAGGAAAATGAAGAAAATTGCGAGAAACTGGAAGATGAAATTATTTCCTTAAGAAAGGAATTGGAGAAGTCAACTACTCACTTGAATAGAAGATTAAATTTTGAAAAGAGCATTAAAATATTAGGTGATATCATCAAATTCCAAATATCACCACTCATTAAAACTTCTCTTGATTATGATAAGATTTAGATGACCACCAAATAAGATTCAAAATCTACAAATCCATCAAAGAAAGTAAATGAAGGAAAATATTAAAGCTATGTTGATGTACTCAAAATATCCATCAGTGACGAAGACAACATGAAGAGAGAAAATGATGTTCCACATAAAATTGACATTCCTCCCAAATATAACAAGAATATATTCATGATATATTTCCCACCAATATGGCCTCACACAACTCAGTACCAAAACTCTTTCCTTGGTTATTGTTTTTCTTGCGATTACTTTGGTCATAAAGAAATAGATTGTAGAGTATATGCAAGAAATAATCATGTATGGAACAAAAATAGAAGTACTTATGGGTTCTAATATAGAAACTATGATTCATTTGCTCCATTATTTGATTACAATGTTGTATGTTATAAGTGTAACAACTATGGGCACCTAACACATTTTTGTAGAAGTGGCCTAGTGGGAAATTCTAAACAAAACAGGGAATAATATACCCTTTCCAAACAAAAGAAAGAACCCATAGGAGTTTGGAAAAAAATAGGAGCAAGAAAATCAAAAGAAAGAGGAATATGTGCTTGTGCAAGTCTCCCTTCATGCTTGTTGATCTACATTTGGTTATCAACATTAGTACATACACATCCATCCTTAGTCTTTTTCCATTGTCTTTATTTGATCCTTGCATTTTCTTTACTTAGTTTCATTTCTCTTTCAAATGAAGGTTTTGTATTAGGCCATTATCAAATCCCCAGGTCCGTAGACCCACAAGCCTGTGCATTTTTACTTAGTTACATTTTTGTTCTTTCAATCCCAACTCTTAGTCATTTTCATGTGATGCATAAGTCATGTTGCAGGAGACCAACCCATTATTTTTCTGTAAATCCCCATGTCCCATTTCCCACGGTCGCACCACACTCAGAATGACCCTTCTATCTATGTGTCCTCCAAATTGCACCCTTTACCTTTTTCATACTTATCCATTTCTTTGAATGTGGATGCGGGACACCTATATTTTCCACTTACCTTTTCTCACTCATGCCCATGTATTGCAACCCACAATATCATGTTCTACAAAATGAACCACTCACTTTCATGACCTGCACAAATTCCTCTTCTCATAATGAATCTATTTTTCTCATTTTGGATGTAGGAGTCATCCCCTTTCACTTTTTCATTTCCTATGTCTCATGTCTCGTATCCCGCAGTCCCACATTCATCATATTTCACTCTCCATTCCCATTTTTTCACTTCCATACTTTACAATTTTCCATCTTCCATGACATCACATCACCATTAACTAAGTGCATTATTCCCCTCACAATGTCTTCCACCACTTTAATATCGTTATTGAAGTGGTGAAGATTTCGTAAAGTTATGTAATAAATTCTAAATCTTACTGTGTAAGATGAAAAATTTGAAATAAGAGCTATGGTGGTTAATAATCAAGGAAATACATGGTAAATTAAATGAAGGATTAATATGTCATGCTGTAAAAGTATTATATCGACAGTAGCGCCACCTATTGGTAAGAATAAAAAGCAATGTAAAGTATGTTAAGTAGGAGAAAAGAGTTGTATTGTAGAGACATGATAAATATTACAAGTGGTGAAGATGATGAGTTTCAGTGGTCACAAGATTACAAGTGGTACCAGGACATCCCTCCCACCGAGAAGGAAAAAAACCAAGTTTGGAGCTCAGACACAATGTTGGTCGGTTGTGTGCCTGAGGTGACATATTTCAAAGAGCTAGTTCTTTGGTGTGTAGACAAATTTGATATAGAAAGAAGAATAACTCAATTTTAGGGGAATAAACTTATCTCCTCGGCTCCATTAGTTTTCACAAGAATGCTACGACTCCAAAAAACCACCATGCATTTCAAGAGTGAAGAAGCCAATTAATTTCTTAAGGAACATAGAGGAGGAGAAGAGCTCCTCAAAAAATATTTGGCCGGCCCAAGAGCTAATACCAATGCTTCTAAGATTGAGGTAAGTTCCTTAAAATACCATTACAAGGAATTTTCCTAGTTTTTTTCCCAAATAATTGGATTGGAATCCATGGCCTCTTTGCTAAAAAATATTGTTTATATTCTCCATTTTTCTATGCATGAAAATGACCTGATTGACTGGGGCCGCCTTATTTCCAATGAAATTTCATTTCAACTGGGTGGTTTGAAAAGAACCCAAAAATTCTACATGACTTCTTATTTTATATTCACCATATCCTACTACCACATCTTCAAAGACTTTCCAAGGGAAAGGAGTTTCAACTTCAAGGTGGATTCAGTCTCTATCTAGTATCCAACCTTATGGGGACACAAGGCTCAATATAATTTTTACCCAATCCACAACAATTTTATTTTGAATTTAAAAAATTAATCTTTGGTCCTAACACATCGATATTGTCACTTGAGGCTAACTCCTTTCTCTCAGAAAAAGGAATTTTTCAGACCACAAAGGATTTTAGTGTTATAAGATTATTCGGTTTCCAAGAGAAAATCTTTTTACTCCCTTTCTATGTATATGACAAACACTTTTTTATAGAAGTATGCAGACAATACAAGTACTGGGCACACTTATTTAATGAAAAAGGAAAAAAAGAAGTTCATTCTATTTATCTGGAGAGTTGGAGAAGTTGTGGTAAAGCATATCTCTCATTTGGATGAATTCACATGACAATTTGATCAACTTGGATCGAAGGAAGCTGGATGCATCAAGGGTTTCGACCCTAATGATCTATTTACTGTACACATGTCCCTGGTGGGATATTATTCTTATTTCACTAAGTCTGAAAATTTTAAGGAAGGAGGGGACAATCAAAATATGCCTGAGACATCAGTTGATGAATCCCTGAGTGATATAGAAGAGTTAGCTAGCACTAATGAGTGTTATCGACAAAAGAGCAGAGAAGTAACAAAAAAAACATTAATTCTCTTAGTGTGTCATAGAAAAGTACCCTAGCTAAAACAAAACCAAGGAGTTAGTCTGGAAACAAGGAAAACAACTGCCAAAAACTCAGATGATGGTGGTGGAAAAGACCCTATGAAGAAAAATATTGAAAAATCCCATGTTGTGCATACCTCTGCTAAAAGAAAGAGAGAGACCTAGAAAACATGACTGAAAATACTTGAAGTTGAATAAATTCCATGAGAAATGGATGTAGATGAAGTTATCGAAGAACCCAACTGGTCAGAACAATGACTGCTAGAAACTTAGGAAATTACTGAAGCTTTGGTCACCCAAAAACCATAAATATTTGAATAAGAATCTGTAGCACTTCATCATGCAGACTACAATAGAAATTCCAAAAAAATGTTAATAGAGAAGGTTAACACACAAAAAGAAAATGTCGGAAAAATGGAAATCAAAAATTGATTTTCACGGGGTTGCGCCTTAAAAAATAGTACAATTTCATGAGGAAACTAGAGAAGAATTGAAAGAATCTGTTTGTAATATTGGAAAAGAAAATTTAATTCTAAAAGAAAAAATAAAGAAATTAGAGACAACTCTGATTCTGAAACCATTGTTTGGTGAGCCATTAACCGCAATTCAACCGACACTTACCCTATAAGACATCCCAAAAAGAAACTATAATTTGAAAGGTTCATCCATTTTTCTATTGGTAGTGAGAAAGTATGTTGGAGATGGAATTAAAAAAAGAATAGACTTAATCCATGAAATCTGGGAGCTATCACATAGCTCAGCCAGTTTTTCAACAAGGATTATGCATTTCAGAGAGTATCTCCAAAATGATCTAGATAATGAAGAAGGTTTTTACAAGGAGGCTTTGGGAATATTTGTGACAAAAGTTTCAAGTTTAAGTGACACCCACATAAGAGAAAAAAACCTTCCCTCTAGTATCCGAATGAATCAAATCAGTGCATGCTGGTTGAAAATAATTAAAATTTTAAGAGAAATGTTAAATGAGTTGGATGCTGTGAAAATTTAAAGAGGTGACCTTTTTCTTAAGCTTGTGGATCTTACAAAAGAACTCAATGAACAAAATTTATTAATGGATACCATACTCCTGTCTAAAGAGAAATTATTAGAACAACTTGAAGCATTAAAATTTGCATGAGAGAGTGAGTTCAATGAATCAATAGAATTCCCTGAAGATGAAGTTGAAAGGTGGATGTTTTGGAAATACTAAGACAACTGAGAGGGGGGGGGGTGGTGAATCAATTGTTACTGTGCTTAAACAATTTATGCCTATTAAAATGTTATTAACCTTCTTCAAGTGACCATCAAGATTATGCCAGTCATGAACAACATAAATAATAAACATCAATCACACACATGATATACACAGAGAAAAATATCATGAGGAAACCCATAAAGGGAGAAAACCTCTTCTTCTTGGAATGATAGGTAGTCTTTTATGTTCTGTACATTATCATTCTTATGAGCTCCAACTCCTTTTGAGGATACCACCTATGTTTTACAAGATGCAACTTGCCGAGAGCACCAACTCTCTAGTTTCTCTAGAACCCACTAGAAGGAAGCACTGACTGGATGGAAGTATCAACTTCCCGCCACACAAGCACCATCCTGCATAACAGAGAACAATAGTTCTCCCTTGCACCACCCTACCACCCTGGTTTTTCTGGCTGCAACAAGATGGAAGCTACAACTCCTTGTGTTCAATCACCCACTTGAAACTCTGAGGACAACAATCCTCCCTAGCACCTCCCTACCACCCTGAAATATAAATCTTTTCTTTCTGCAATTTATTACAATGATACAGTATTTATCAATGGTTTACCAGTCTCATCATTGTTCTGCTACACTACTCTGCTCTGCCTGCATCAGTGTTTTGTTGTTGCTCGCATCTCCTTGCCCACACATGTTCAACTTCTCTTCTAGATCTTATACTCTGTGTTGCCTCTTCATTTTGTTTCATTGCATCTTTGATCTTCCCATCAGATCATCCACAACCTCACCTCCTACACACATACCTCACCCTTGAAAAAAACGCACCCTATCTTCTCTGTTCTGCATGTCTTTCACACGCCGATTCATCTTCCTGATCATCATTTGAACTCTTCATCTTCTCTAGCAGTTATCAGAATCGGTTCATCATCAGTGGGAATTATCCTGAGATTCTTTGGATTCTCTAGCAGTCACAACTCTTCGCCTTCTCTGACAGTTACAGTCAGTCATTTTTGGCGTCTTTGGCTTCTAAGCCCCTTCCTTCATGTGACCACCAGGAGTGACCAGACGCCTATTCAAAAGGCGCTTCACGATCTTGTTCTAGCGAGCGCTAGCTCCTTTTTTCAATATGACCTTGGGCGATGAACTTTATGTGACCACGTGATTGTGGGCATGGCCAAAGACGGTTTGAGGGAAACCCATTGTTCACCCCGCAATTTACCACAGAGCTCCACGTATGCCTTTGGCGATACCGTGGTTTTGATTGCATCCCACTCATGGAAAATTAAGACATGAGCATGTTCTAGCCTCGCAATATGACGGGACTGTTGATCTCACGATCTTGACGGTACTCCTAAACCGATGGTTCAGATCTGTCCTCTCAAGTCTATGGATCAGATCTACCCTTCCTAAATCAATGACTAAGATTTACTTCGTGATCCAGGTTCCAGGAGTTTCAAATCTCAAACCTCGCTTTTCCCATATGCCAAACTTTCAGAGTTGACAATCCACTGACGCATGTCCCTCTCGGATCAACGATCGAGATCTCCTTTGGGTCTCCAGACTTCAAAGATTTCAAATTTCAACTTCTCATTTCTTCTCAATGGATATCTTCTGAAATGGAAGATCTATTGACGTGGGTGAGACGTGTAGGCAGTGTAGTGGGGTGTGGAGGCAGAGCACGGTAGTGGAGTGTGACATGTAGCAGGTAGTAGAGTGTGACGTTGGAGCACGGAGGTGGTATGTATGAGTAGTTTGGTGGTTTACTCGGAGGGGGGATCAGGCGGTAAGTGGTAATGAGCGAGGGGGGTCCGAGTTAACAGGAAGGTGACACATATGAGGGTCCCACATGGAAAATACCATCGGCTTGGACCCCCCCCAACAATTAAAGGAAGAAAGGTCAGGGGGGTTCGATATGACCTGTCGACCATAGATATGAGTCCCTAGTTCTCGGTCGCTGATATTAGCACATCCTTTTCCTAACTTATCCTGTCTTTCCACTTTAGAATGATCTGACAACTGAAATTCACTTCGGATGATCCGACAATCGAGAGTGTATTTCGACTCTATGGATCTTCGGGCTTCGGGTATTTCAAATATCAAAATTGAAATTCTTGAGGTGATATTTTTCCGAATCTTAACCTCCTCACATCTTTATACCTGAAACGAATTTTGTTCGTTTGATCAAGATCTCATATCAATGACTCGATGTGTCTGTGATGCATCTCTTCTAGCTTATCCTGTCCTTCCACTTAGAATGATCCAATGGCTGATGAGAATTCGCATAAATGAGATCTCAGATCTTACCTCGCTTATCTTATCCTTCCATCCGAAAATGATACGATGGCTGACGAGAATTCGGGTTTGATCCAACGGCTGACGGGTATTTGGATAATCAAATTCTCAACCCTTTAGCCCTGCTTATCCTAGCCTTCAACTTTAAAATGATCCGACGACTGACAAAAATTTGAGTTTGACCCGACGACTGACGGGTATTCAGATGATCGAGACCTCAGGTCTCAGCCCTTGCTTATCCTGTCCTTCCACTAATTCAATCCGACGATTGTTGGGTATTCCTCCTTGTTAGATTTTAGGGTAAGATTGCAAAATAGAGAACTCTTTTAAATTTCAAAGCCAAAAACAACTTAGATCTGAAGTTTAATCTGAGGTAAAACATAAGTGAGAAGGGTCTATACAAGATATTAACAGCTTGATGAAACAACTCAGAACATAAATGGAAGTTAACTCAGATCTAAGACAATGATTAACATCTATCTGAATACAACAGATCTATATAACTCAGATCTAAACACTCAGATCTTTAACACACAGATATATATAACTCATAACTAAAAACTCAGATATGAAACTCAGTATCAACAATTTACAATGAGCACATCTTATAGATCCATTCAAAACTTACTCCATAAAAATTCTATAATCAGATCAGATCTAAACCAAAGGAGAAACAAGCAGGAAGCATACCTGGTGTAACAACAACCTACCTCAGAAGAAATCACATTAACCACAAAAGGTATAGATCCATTTGTTATGCTCAGACAAAGGTTCAGTTCATGGATCTACTAAAGATCTTATATGCCAAAGATTGAAGGAACTTTCAAGCCACCAAGCTTAAGGGTTTCAGGAACAAAACACAAAGGAACCCAAACCCTTCCCAGTCAAGGAAACCCTCAGATCTATACTCACAGGACTAGACAACAGATCTAAGGAAAGGTTGCACTCTTAAATAAATGCCCACAGCTGAGATAGGACGCGGCACCCACAGCAGTCAATGCTACAGCCGTATAGGGTGCAACACCTTCAACAACAATCCTACAACAATAAAGGATGTGGCACCTTCAGCAAACAAACCTACAGCAAGTGTAGAAGTGGCACCCTCAGCAAACAAAGCTACAACAAACAAGGCCGCAACTCCCTCAGCAATCACTCAGCAGCTTCAGCAAAAGGACGTGGCACTACACAGCAGGTTTAGGACACGCCACACAACAGTTGCTTCAGGACGCGGCTCACTACCACATACAAAGGGACGACAGCCCTACAACAGAAGAGAACAGTAACAAGAATACTCCACAAGCAAGGGCCACACCATACTACAGAATCCAACAGCAGTATGCAAGAACTGAGGCCGCGAGCTCAAGGTACCTCTACACCATCACAACAAATAGAGTGAGTCAGATAGGTGTAGGAGGGGGGTCTTTAAATAGTAGATAGGGCTAGGTTAGGGCAACGTTAGGGATAGATTAGGGTAACTTTAGGGCTAGGTTAAGTTACATTAATAAGTCACATGTTTAAATTATAAATTTAACCATGTGACAATTATCAATGTTTAACTTTAGAATCATAACCCCCAATAAACCAATAAAAGCCCAAAACAAGTAACCAA
>ML782599.1:267459-296957 GCA_009831015.1 Picea engelmannii | reverse complement strand
TTTTTTTTGTTTTTTTAATTCTTTTTTTTTTTTTGTATTTATATATATGTTTTTATTAAATTTAAAATTAAAAGAGTCCTAAACATTTTGGTGTTTTATCATTTTTTTATTTTTATTTTTTATTCTATTTACAAAAAAAAAACAGAGAAATCTAGAATTTTTTTTATTGATTGAAGATAAATAGAAATTCATGAAAAATTTATTAGCAAATGGAGACAACTGAATTGCAAATTAAATATGAAATTGTTTAAGCATATTTGCAAATCATCAATTTATTCATTCCTGAAAATGATTTTAGTCATCCTACTTTCAGATCCTCGCGATCACACGAAGCATGGAGGAGACATACTTATTGGAAACTAACCAACCTACTCTATTATACTCTAATTGGAATTTAGAAAGAATTTACGTGTAATCAAACTTCCAGTGTAGCCATATGCGCAACAGTAATAAGAATATGTTCATTGTGAATTTCACAAATGAAAATCGAAAATATACATAACTATGTGAAATTAACTGTTGAGACTGTAATTTAACAAAATAAAAAGAAAAAGTGAATGGATCTAACCTGGTACTTGCTTGAAACCATCTTTCAATAATGCTTTCGTAGACATAGTTTCCACTCTTTAGATCGTGTCGCAACTCCTCGTTATCCTCCTTGATCTCCTGCTTGTATAATTGTTCGCCATCAGATGTGCAGAGTGCTTCGTATGTTGATTCATCATTTTTTGTTGGAGTAATTAAGCCCTCGGTTGCTGTCAAGATCTCCTCTTCCCAAGAAGAAGGGATCCCGACTTTTGCTAGGATCTGAGTGACCTGATCTGGACTTATGCTCATTAAAAAATCATTTTAATGAAAATCAAACCAAATACTAGAAAAAAACGAAAATGAAAAACTAGTACGAAACAAGTGAAAAACAAGTGTGAAATGAGTACAAAACCAAAGATGAACAAAATCAAAAGCAAACTAGGATGAAAACATAAACTAATTCACAATCCAAACTAAGAAATTAAAACTATTTGTAAAAATAAAACACGCCAAACTTGAACTCCTTGCGTTACTGAGACCCTAATGTCACCAGGTTATCTGTTCGCACAGTTAGCTCATCAAAAATAAAAACTAAATTTGTATAAATAAAAACACACTTTTGCATAAAATAAAATCAATTACACACAACTGAAAAATAAAATCTAACTCTAACCCTTTTAACACCTCCTCGACAACGGCACCAAAATGTCAAGCGAATTATATGATAGTAATTGTGACATAAATTATCAATCCGGAGTCGTAATCTTATGAGATGTACGCAAAGTATATGCAGGGTAAGAGGATTTCTAATCTATGCTAATGATTGAAAAGAAACATGTTAAACTACTGTCATTGAATCTAAATCTAAGAAAGCACAAAATATGCAACTAATCTATGAAAGGAAACTATCCTAATGCTACATAAACTTGAGACTAAAACTGAATCTACGAAATCAAATGAGACATAATCTAACTATGAAAGTAAAAACTTAATCTAACTACGGAAGCATGAAATCTAGAATTAATCTATGAAAACATGAAAGTGCGTAAACTAAATCTAATGAAAGCATTTTAAAAACATCTACAACAACACACAACAAAAAGGTAAACGACAAACCACTATGAGAAAGTGAAATCTTGCATTAAAACAATCCAATACATGAAAAATAATGAAAATCACTATCTCAAAACTACAAGACTATGAATCAAAGCTTAATCACTCTATTCTTATATTCTCTATTCTAGAGAGAGGCCTCCTCCTCAAATGAGGAGAGAACCCGCTTATTTATACCCGAATAAAGATAACAAACTCATGATTACAAATCCACTTTTCTCTCAACCTATCCCTTCAAATCCTCCACAAATATCTTAGATAAGATATTCTATCCACGATCTTCTCCTTGAAGTTAGCTTGAATGATTATCTCCAAATCAAA
This sequence comes from Picea engelmannii, assembly GCA_009831015.1. Lineage (NCBI taxonomy): Eukaryota > Viridiplantae > Streptophyta > Pinopsida > Pinales > Pinaceae > Picea > Picea engelmannii. The sequence continues at coordinate 294,995 of ML782599.1, read as the reverse complement.
GCTTGAAGATGAAATTCGAATTTGAAGCTAGGTGGTGATTTTTGACTTTGTGAATATCTTCAAATATGCCTGTAGTCATCACAAAACCCATCCAACTTTGAGATATAATGAAAATATGTTAATTTTCTAGTATTTAATCACAAATTCTCTTAAAAATACTTGAAAATAAATAATTTGGAAAATGGAGATATAAACCCATATGTATTATGAAAGTGGTGGACATTAATGGTTTTATGGAAGGATAAGATAAGAATGAGGTGATAAATGGTGTATGATCAAGGAATAAAAGGTGTATTTATGCGGTCCAACACTATCATTGATCGATATGTTCTTTGATCAACATCAGGTGAAATTTCATCTTTACTGAGCTTGCAACCAACCACCATAGGTGTACTAATAGGAGAGGAATATTCCATCTGAAACCTCTTTAACATCTCTTTGAAATATTGTTCTTGAGAGATAAATATCCTTGCAGAACTCGGATTGATTTGTAAACAAAGAAAATATGACAGTTCTCCTATCATGGACATCTCAAACTCAATTTGCATTGAATTAGAAAACCACTGAACTGAAGGGTCATTAGTGCATCAAAAAATAATGTCATCTACATAAATCAAAACAAGTAATAAATCATCACCTTCAGACTTTATGTATAGATTACTGTCAACAGTACCTTTCTTGAACCCTTTGTTCTGTAGAAATTTTTCGAGTCTTTGATACCAGGCTTGTGGTGCCTGTTTCAGTCCATATAATGCCTTTTTCAACTTACAGACATAGTCATGATTATCTGTTAGTGAAAATCCTTCAGGTTTCTCCACATATACATCTTATTCTAGATCTCCATTAAGAAATGCTGACTTAACATCCATCTGATATACTTTAAAGTTCTTATGACATGCATAGGCAAGAAACATTCTGATGGCTTCCAATCTTGCCATTGGTGCAAAGGTTTCATCAAAATATTGTCCTTCAACTTGTGCATACCCCTTATAGACCAATCTGGCTTTATTTCTAAAAATTTATCCTTGTTCATTCATTTTGTTCTTAAACACCCATTTGGAGCCAATTACATTCTTATCTGCAGGTCTAGGAACAAGCTCCCAAGTATTGTTCTTCTCAATTTGATCTAGTTCCTCATTCATTGATTTTAACCAATTTACATCTTTACTGGCTTCATTAAAGTTCTTGGGTTCCACCATGGATATGAAGTCTATATGTGATTGCTCGGTGTCTTTGACTATCCTTCTCCTGGTTTGTACACCTTTGTCTTTCTCACCAATTATCTGACTGGCAGGATGATTCTTTTGAGTAATTTTTGAGGAAGGATTTGATGTTGTCTGTTGATTTGAGTCTGCCTGAGTATTTGTATCTTCATCTGACTCAGAGTCTTGTTTTTCTGATTCTTGGACCCGTTCATCTTCAACTTCAACTATATCCTTTGTTTTTTATTCAATATTTCTCACCTCTCTTACTGGGACTCCTTCATCAACTTTTATTTCAATAAAATAAACCAATTTATGCAGCCTCTTATTATAGCATCTGTATCATTTATTGTTTGTAGCATACCCTAAGAAGATTCCTTCATCAGCCCTGTCATCATACTTGCCAACATTTTCATTATTATTCTTTATGTAGCACTTACTCCCAAAGACTTTGAAGTGTTTGATTGAAGCAGGTCTTCCATACCATAGTTTATAAGGTGTCTTGTCACTGTGTGGTCTGAGGTGAGCTTTGTTAAGAATATGGATTGTTGTGTGTATTGCTTCTACCCAGTAGGTTTGACCAATATTCTTCTCATTCATCACTGACCTGGTCATTTCCTGAACTGTTATGTTTTTCCTCTCAACTACTCCATTTTGTTGTGGAGTTCTTGGGATTGTGTATTCTCTTTTGATCCCATGTTTATCACATAATTCCTTGAAATCACTTGACATAAATTCTCCTCCTTTGTCCGATCTTACAACATTTAATCTGTTGCTTGTTTGATTCTTAGTTAAAGCCTTAAATATTTTAAATTTCTCAAATGCTTTAGCTTTTTCTTTGAGAAAAAAAACCCAAGTTAGTCTGGAGTAATCATCAATGATCAGCATGAAGTAATTTTCTTTCCCCGTGCCTTCCTGTCTTGATGGTCTACATAAATCCATATGAACTAATTGGATTGGTTTCTCTGTTGAAGTAGAGATCTTGGATTTAAACTGTGTCCTAGTTAGCTTTCCTACTTGGCAGGGTTTACACACAGAATCTTGTGGCTTTGATATTCTTGGAAGATATTTTACTGCCTCAAGATTGTTGAGCCTGATTAAGTGGTCAAATTTTAGATGTCCAAGTCTCCTATGCCATAACCAACTTTCATCATGTTTTCTTAGATGACACTCTTCTCTATCTTCTTTCATCACATATACATTATTATATGTCCTTATGCCTTTAGTCACCACTTGTCTTGAGTTTACAAACTTTATCTTACAATTTTTGGAAGTGAACACCACTTCACATCCTTTGTCACACATTTGAATTACACTAAGAAAATTATGTTTTGGCCCATCTACAAGCAGAACATCATGGGATTTTCCTTTACCTTTACTCAAACTCACCATCCCTTTACCCTTGATTTTACCTAGTTCATCATTTCCAAAGGTCACATTTCCTGTTTTTCTTTTACTTATAGACATAAACTTATCCTTATCTCCAGTCATGTTCTTGGAACATCCACTGTCTATATACCAGGGGTCTTTTTTTTTGAGTTGAAAGTACTAGACCACATTTTTCACTATCTTTCTTTTTCCATGTGCTGTCATTTCTGGATAAGGGTTTTATCCTTGGATCTGCTTTGTAATTCTTCAGATGGAAGTTTGCAACTTTGTGGCCGAAGTTATGAAAATTATAGCATTCAAGCTCATCATTCAATAGGTCAAACTGATTTGTGCAAATTTGTCTACTCATTGGTTGTTTAGTTCTATGTTGCAATGATTGCTTATTTATTGATCTCCTCAGTTGCATGTCTCTAAACTTAATTTGACAATTTGCAATCTTAGGACCAAAATTAAAGCAGTAAAAATAGTAACCATGGAATAAATTTGATACCTGAAGAATGGCCTTCTTCTTGGCATTTTTTGCTCCATCTTTTGATATCTTTGTTTTTTATCAGGGATCATCTTGTCTTTATTAGTTTTTGGTGGTGGAGTACTCACATGGTCTGATTGTCTGCTGACTTGGAACTTGATCATCTTTATTGGCTCTTTGCTTTCTGGTTGTTTGCTGCTTGAACCACTTACATAGCCTAAACCAGTCTTCAACAAAGGAGATATCTATTTTTTCAGAATGTCATTTAATTATGTTGAGGCTTTAATTCCTGGAAGGTTTGGGAGATATAATGCTTTAAACTTCATCTCTTTCCTAGTTTTTACTACCTCTTCTTCCAAGGCTTCACATCTAGCCTTCTCCTCTGATAACTATTGTTTTAGAATGTCCTCTATTTTCTTTGCCTCTTCTAATTCTAATTTTAGCAGGGCAAAGTCTTCATCATGTTTTTTACTGTCTTTCTCGAACTGTATCAACAATTGTTTTTTATTTTTATTTTCTTAAATATGAGTCTAGCAATTTCTTCTAGGGCATTGATCAATTCTCCTTCCAAGTCAACCACATCTTATTCATCATTAACATCACTTCGTGTGCTTTTATTATCATAGTCCTCTTTGGCCATAAGCTTAAATTCATTAACCTTATCTTCACGAGAATAATCACTATCTGTGTCTCCTGAAGAGTCATCATTGTTTACACATAAACTTTTCTTTTTACCAAATCTCTTGGATTTGTACTTCCCTTCACCTTCATATTTCTGGTCCTTCTTCTTGTGTGGACACTTAGATGCAAAGTGACCTATATTTCCACAGTTAAAACATTTGAAGGGAAACTTGCCTTGGTACTTGTATGATCCTTTCTTTAGTCTTCTCACAAATTTTGCTTCAATTTCATCAGGCTTAGACTCTTCATTCTTATTTTCTTTAAATGATGCTTCTATAGAGGTGGGTTTATCCTTACTAATCCTCATTTCATAAGTAGTTAGAGTTTCTAGAAGTTGATCAATAGACAAAGTCTTAAGATCATTCAGTTCTTCTATTGCATAAACTTTTGGATTAAATCTATTTGGTAGAGATCTTAAAATCGTCTAAACTAAAAATATGTCTTCAATCTTCTCACCAAGACCCTTCATGGCGTTCACAAGATCCTCAACTCTTAAGAAAAATTATTAATTGTTTCATCCTCATTCATCTTTAGTTGTTCAAACTGTAATTTGTAGGTTTGAAGCTTGGCATCCTTTACCTTTTCATTACCTTCATAACTGCTAATGAGTTTGTCCCACATTTCTTTGGAAGATTCTAAGTGCATAACTTTTACAAATTCTTCTTCTGCAAGCCCATTCAGAAAAACATTCATAGGCTTAGCGTTGAAGCTGAATTCTAGTTTGTCATCCTTATTAGCTAGTACAACTGGCTTTACACAACCAGTCTCTACCACATCCCAAACATCTACACCTAAAGCCATTATGTAGGTTCTCATCCTAACTTTCCAGAAGGAAACATTTGTTCCATTGAACAAGGGGGCCTTATTAGTTGAAGTTCCTTCATGACTTTCCATGTTTAATCTTATTGATCTACCTTTAAATAAAAGGAACCTGCTCTGATACCAATTGTTGGAAATACTAAGACAATTGAGAGGGACGGGGGGGGCGGTGAATCAATTATTACCGTGATTAAACAATTTATTCCTATTAAAATGTTATTAACCTTCTTCAAGTGATCATCAATATTATGCAATTCATGAACAACAGAAATAATAAACATCAATCACACACATGATATACACAGAGACAAATATTCATGAGGAAACCCATAAAGGGAGAAAACCTCTTCTTCTTGGAATGATAGGCAGTATTTTATGTTCTGTACATTATCATTCTTATGAGATCCAACTCCTTTTGAGGCTACCACCTCCGTTTTACAAGTTGAAACTTGCTGAGAGCACCAACTCTCTGGTTCCTCTAGCACCCACTAGAAGGAAGTACCAACTCCTTGAGTGTTCCAGCACCAACTAGATGAAAGCATCAACTTCCATTCACACAGGCACCATCCTGCATAACAGAGAACAATAGTTCTCCCTTGCACCACCCTACCACCCTGGTTTTTCTAGCTGCAACCAGATGGAAGCTACAACTCCCTGTGTTCAAGAACCCACTTGAAACTTTGAGGACAATAGTCCTCCCTAGCACCTCCCTACTACCCTAAAATATAAATATTTGATTTCTGCAATTTATTACGGTGATACAGTATTTATCAATGGCTTACCAGTTTCATCATTGTTCTTCTACACTACTCTACTCTGTCTGCATCAGTGTCATGTTGTTGCTCGCACCTCCTTGCCCACACCTGTTCATCTTCTCTTCTAGCTCTTATACTATGTGATGCCTCTTCATTCTATTTCTCTACGTCTCTGATCATCATTTGAACTCTTCATCTTCTGCATGTCTTTCACACACCGAGTCATCTGCCTGATCATCATTCGAACTCTTCATGTTCTCTGGCGGTTATCAGAATCGGTTCATCATCAGTGGGCATTATCCTGATATTCTTTAGCTTCTTTGGCAGTCGCAACTCTTCGCCTTCTTTGGCAGTTACAGTCAATATGTTTTGGTGTCTTTGGCTTCTAAGCCCCTTCCTTCACGTGACCACCGATAGTGACTAGATGCTTATTCAAAAGGTTCTTCACGATCTTGGTCTAGCGAGCGCTAGCTCCTTTTTTCGATATGACCTTGGGTGATGAACTTCACGTGACCATGTGATTGTGGGTGCAACCAAAGACGATTTGGGGGAAACCCACTTTTCACCCTGCAATTCACCATAGAGCTTCACGTATGCCTTTGGCAATACCGTGGTTTTGATTGCGTCCCGATCACGAAAAATTAAGACAAGAGCATGTTTTGGCCCCGTAATGTGATGGGACCGTTGATCTCACGATATTGACGGTGCTTCTGAACTGATGGTTCATATATGTCCTCTCAAGTCTGTGGATCAGATCTAACCTTCCTAAATCAACGACTGAGATTTACTTCGTGATCCGGGTTCCAGGAGTTTCAAATCTCAAACCTCGCTTTTCCCATACGCCAGACTTTTAGAGCTGACAATCCACTAATGCATGTCCCTCTCGGATCAACAGTCAAGATCGCCTTCGAGTCTCCAGACCTAGGAGATTTTGAATCTCAACTTCTCGTTTCTTCTGACTGGATATCTTTTGAAATGGAAGATCTACTGACGTGGGTGAGACATGTAGGCAGTGTAGTGGGGTGTGGAGGCAGAGCGTGGTAGTAGAGTGTGACGTGTAGCGGGTAGTGGAGTGTGACGTTAGAGCGTGGAGGTGCTATGTATGAGTGGTTTGGTGGTTTATTCGAAGGGGGGATTAGGCGGTAAGTGGTAATGAGCGAGGGGGTCCGAGTTAACAGGAAGGTGACATTTATGAGGGTCCCACATGGAAAATACCACCAGCTCGGACTCCCCCCCCCCACGATTAAAGGCAGAAAGGTCGAGGGGGGTCTGATATGCCCTGTCGACTGTAGATCTGAGTCCTCGATTCTCGGCCGTTGAGATAAGCACGCCCTTTTCCTAACTTATCCTATCCTTCCGCTTTAGAATGATCTAACGACTGAAATTCACTTCGAATGATCCGACGGTCGAGAGTGTATTTTGGCTCTCCGAATCTTCGAGCTTTGGGTATTTCAAATCTCACTTGAAATTCTTGAGGTGAGATTTTTTTGAAGCTTAACCTCCTCACATCTCTATACCCGAAACAAATGTTGTTCATTTGATCAACAACTCGATTTGTCTGCGATGCAAATCTTCTAGCTTATCATGTCCTTCCACTTAGAATGATCCAATGACTGACGAAAACTTGCATAAATGAGATCTCAGATCTGACCTCGCTTATCTTATCCTTTCATTCGAAAATGATCCGATGGATGACGGGAATTCGGGTTTGATTCGATGGCTGGCAGGTATTCGAATAATGAAATTCTCAACCCTTTAGTCCCTCTTATCCTATCCTTCAACTTTAAAATGATCTGACGGCTGACGGGAATTCGGGTTTGATCCGACGACTGATGGGTATTCGGATGATAGAGATCTCAGGTCTTAGCCCTTGCTTATCTTATCCTTCCACTAATTCAATCCGACAGTTGTCGGGTATTCCTCCTTTCAAATCCACTGGATCTAATGGTTTTTGGTCCTTTTCACTCAGATCCAATGGATGTGATCTGTTCCTCTCTTGCACGCTCGTTCCTCCTATCTGGACTCTGATCTAACGGTCCATATTCTTCACAGTGTTTGATCCAACGACCACTGTCGCTCTTCTTCCTGAGCTTCTGATCTCTCTGACTTAGAGGTTTTCTAAGTGTTCACGGGTCTCGAACTTTGCTCCTCCTGTGAGTCCATCTCTTGGACCTCGCCCGCATTTCTGGAAACCACTATCTCTTCTGAGATTTCTCGTCTTTTTCTCTCTCGAGGTTTGGTTTGTTGTTGTTCTTGCCATCAATGACAAGCACACTCTTCCTATAAACATGCCAACGGGTTGGTCCGATATATTAAGAAGAATGATGATTAGTGTTATGTAGGAAAACCACGTTAGTGTTTGTGTGAAACTTCTTAATGTTTCAATCCCTCATCTAGGATCATCTTCAGGAGTGATTAAGCTCACTGATTGACAACTTTATCTTTTTTATCTATAAATAATAATGCTCCAAGTTTTTTGTGAATTTTGCAACCGACCTATGCATTTGGATCATTATTATTGTTTTTTAGATTGTGCAAAATAGTTTTCCACGCTTCACCAATTTTTAATCCTTCATCTCTATTTGGGTTATTCCTATTTAGTTCAATTTCCAAATACCCTCTTATTTTTCTTTTTCCATAATGCTCCATTTTGGCGATGAATTTTGTGTTCTCTATGCATATGTGATGTCCTGAGTCTTTGAAGCATTATGCCAGGAATTTTTTTTTCTTCGATTATGTTTAATGTCTACACAATGTTCTTTAATCCTGACTTGAAAGAATCTCCCTGTCTCTCCAATATATTTTTTTCCACATGAGAAAGGGATGGAATATACTCCACTTTGTAGTCTTGGGTTTATGGCATCTTTTGCATGGTTCAACATCTTTCTTTATGTGCTAAGAGGAGAGAATGAGACTTTGATGTTGCCCTTCCTTAGAAATTTTGCAATTTTTTATATGGTTCCTTTAATGTATGGAATGTTTATATTTTGTCCTCCTTCTTCATCATCATTGCTCCTTATCTGAGGTCCTCGACTTTAAAACTTACATGTCAAATTGTTTTTCATGATAGCCATTTCTTTTGAATACATATTCCATGTGTTTTAGTTCTTGCTCAGTGTGATCCTCATAAGATATTCTAATTTTTAGAGTAAATAATTTAACATGGCGGTTTTAAAGGCAAGAAGAGGATCTCAGAGTAGGATAAATGATGATGAAGGAGGATGGAATATAAACCTTCCATAAATTAAAAGAACCACATAAAGAATTCCAAAAATTCTAAGGAAGGGAAACAACAAAGTCTCATTCTCTCCTCCCAAAACACTAGGAAATATGTTGGACCATGCAAAAGATGCCATAAACCCAAGACTACAAAGTGGAGTATATGCCATCCCTTTCTCATGCGAAAAACAATATATTGGAGATACATGGATATCTTTTCAAGTTAGGCTTAACGAACATTACACAAACATTAAACATAATTGAAGCAAAAAGTATGCTCTGGAAAAACACTCCAAAGACTCAGGACATCACATATTCATCGAGATCAAAAAATTCATCACCAAAATGGAGTATTATGGAAAAACAAAAATAAGAGAGGCTTTAGAAATTGAACTAAATAGGAATAACCTAAATAGAGATGAAGGATTAAAATTAGTGAAGCGTGGAAACCTATTTTGTACAATCTCAAAAACAATAACAATGATCCAAATGCATAGACCGGTTGCAAAACTTACAAAAAACTTGGAGCATTATTATTAATAGATAGAAAAGATAAAGTTGTCAATTAGTGAGCTTAAGCATTCCTGAGGATGATCCCAAATGAGGGATTGAAACATTGAGAAGTTTCACACAAAAAAATAACGCAATTTTCCTACATAACACTAATCTCTACTGCATAAATCATGAACAAATTAAGAATGATGATATCGAGGACACAATGCACCAACTAATTATTGACTTAAGAGAAATGGAGAATGAACTATTTGAGATAAAAACCAAGCATGGAATAATGGTTTCTCCGATGAGGGAGTACATTGAAGAATGGTTAGGAAAAGACTTGGTTAAGATCACTGAGACATATCAACATGAATTTGTTACAATTGTTATGCCACCTATAGCATATAAGTAGCCACCTACAAAATATATTTGAGCAAGAAAGTAAAGAGTTAGAATATTTCCATCACAATAAGTCAAGTAGCAAACTTATTCTTTCCCTTGTTATCTTTCTTCTGCAGTCATTTTTCATTTCGTATTTTCAGTTCCCAATAACCTGTGAAACTTGAGGCTGGCCCTTGACTATTTCTCTTTTGTCTTCCAGGTCTCTCTTTCATTTATGGTCCATGGGATCCCCATCCAAGTCCCATTTGAAGGAAAAATGCAATCTTTTATTTGTAGGAAAAGACAATACTCTTTATTTATTTAAAGACATCTATTATTTTTTTAGGTTCCCAAAGAACTATTTTGGGACATAACATTATTGATTTCTCAAGACTTTTAAATTAAGCATGAGATTTTATATTTGTGTCTATCATAATATTTATTGGATTTAATGAAATGATCATTTATAGTTCTATGTCATATGCGGTCCATACTTTCTTTTCCCTTTTGTTGAATATTGTGTTCGAGTTTGATGAATGCTTTGATGGAAATCTCATCCTGCTTTAATGCATAATCTTTTGGTTTAACATCTTGTAACATGTTTTAAATATTTACTTTCTACAAGATACCTAGTCCTTTCTCAAGTATTCTTTGCATGTGAGTATTTATTTCAAGAATAATCCTGGTCCTTTGTTAGGAATTTTTATTTGTTCTTGTATGTTATTTAAAATACAAGAGTACCACCTCTTTAAAAACAAAAGGGGATTTATCCTCATGAGGTTGACTTAAAGACCGAAAAATAACATTTCAGATCAACAATGCCTAAAACAAAGGAAACATATGATACGTTGACGGTGGATGTTCAAACCACATGACATGACACAAGAACAAGTTTATGAACTAGGATAAAATTGGTTGCCACCCACCTATTCTACTGGCTCAAAACAAGGGTTTATACCTTGGAAAATTTTCTACAGGTTTTCAAGTCCTAAACTTTCGGGGCCATTTTGAGGCCCTAAACAACATTTTTTGGACCCACCTCAATCACACTATCGGATTTATCCAAAGTGTAATAGAAAAATGTGTATTCCTTGGATATACCTTTCCAACAAGATATCGTGTGCCCAAATAGAGATCGTATGTAAAATTTACACCCTTGGGAAGTTGACGTATCAACTACCCCCATTGGGGTCCGCAAACCTTTTGGCGTTTCATCTTCCGAGGTTAGGGTTTTGGATTTTATTTTTGTTAAAAATGCCTCTAGAGCCTAATTGTAAACATCATCATCTTCTTGCAAATGAGCGTAGCTATCACATCTCTTCTCAAAGATAATTTCCACCATTTGAGCGAGTTAGTCAGTCTGCAATTTTACAGTTTCTATGCATTTATCTCATTAATAAAATTTGTGCATTACTATATCTCTGTGTTTGTTGCAATATCTATGTATTTCATTACTATATCTCCACTTTCATTTCATTCTCAAAATAATACAGATTAGTGGTATCAGAGCAGGCTACTCCTTTTCATTTCTTAGTGCATGTCCCTGATGATGTCATGGTATAGAGAGTTGGGTCTCGAGCTAGTTTCTCTTGAGGACAACCGATATCACCAACCCAAGTGGCCTACATTGGAGGAAAAGAAGAGAGAAGAGGGAGAAGAAGATCCCATCAAGCTTTTGCTTGCAGAAGCCCTTGTGCAACAAAGGAACAAGATGTTGGAAAAATTTTCCCAAATACTTCAATGATTACCGACAATAACAGACACATATTATTCAAGCAACTTCTTTGGAGATGCTTCCCCATTCAAGGTACAAGTGAATTTTTATATTCCCGTATTTGAAGGCCAGATCGATGCATATGCTTTGGAAAAATGGTTAAATTTTCTATAAGGTTATTTCTTCATTCACAATTTTTCTGACAGAGAAAAGATCACCTTTGCACTCCTCAAGGCTCTCCCCCATGTCAAATATTGGTGGGAAACTTACTGGGAGAAAAATTCCATAGAGGAGTCTGGAATATTTGGGGCTGAGCCCACTTGGTATTTTTTTATGGATGTGGTCAAGGAGAAATATTACCCTATGGGAAACTATGATGGCCAATACATGAGATGGACCACACTACATCAATAGAGGGTCCAAATAGTGCCAGAGTTCACAAATACCTTCCATACCTTGCGCACCAAGCTAGGTATCAAACACTTTGAGCGACATATGGTTCTAAAATACCGTGAGGATCTACACAAATACATCCAAACCAAAATGTAATTTCTGGACATTTCATCACTGGGAGCCACTTATCAATATGCTGCCAAAATTGAGCAGAAATTTAAGCAACAAAATAAGCAGGAGTTCGGGTTTGCAAATTCAAAGAAACCAAAGTATGGTAAATGCAACCCTAACTCATAGAACAACCAACCTCAATAAAACCAGTCCAGGCCGTAGGAAAAGAAGACAAATAGGAAGACAAAGAAGGACACTAGGAAGTGGTGTGACTTCCAGAAAATCTCATGGAACAACACCGATGAATTTCGCTCAAAAAAATCATTGGTGGCCAAGATCAAGGAAATAGATCCAAACCCCAACTTAGACTCTAATTCAGAAAATAATAAAATGTTGTAGATCATTGATGCAGAAACCACTGCTACTGTCAAGACCTCAACAATGAAACTAGAAGAACCAGAGGATCCTGAGGAGGGGGAGCGCCTCTTCCATTCACAAATGTGGGTGAAGGGGACACCAATGCATCTTATTGTTGATAGAAAAATCTAGAGGAAACTCATCTCAACATAGGTCATCAAGCAATTGAATTTTCTGAAAACACCACACCCGCAACCATACAACATTGAATGGCTTCACCAGGGATGAGATATTCATGTCAGCCAATAATACCTCATGTCATACAACATTAAGACCTTCAAGGATGAGGTACTATGTGATGTTTCCCCACTATAATTATTTGATCTTCTCTTAGGCCAACCATATATGTGGAGGCTTCATGATGTTTATGATTTTCTACCTGGTAGCGTCATTGTTACTCTGGGGGGCCAACCCTATAGGGTACCAGAGGTAGTTTTGACTATTGTCCCAACAAAAAAGTGTCGCAGAGTAATCTATCATACCGCAAAGTTTAGCCACTTCATAATCTGGTCAGAAGAGAAGGAAAATTCAACCACTACAACCTCGGCCCAAGACCCTTCTATCCAACAAAAACATATAAAAAATATTGTAGAAGAGCACCATGATATTCCTACTACACCTACGGGGGTGCTTCCACACTACCCAATCAAACCAAGTTATAATAAATCCCTTCATGTTCTTCATTCTGCATCTTCATCGTCATAGTCCTCCCACACTCATGCAGACCATGTAGCTAGATTGGTTAAGTAGATCCAACCCCTCCAACAATAGGTTCATAACAACCTTCAACAAGCTAAGAATGACAATTTCTTCATCAAGGCAAGCAATTCACAAAGGTTCAGATTTGGAAAAAGCTTCCCCATCTTCCACGGGGACTTGATGCAATGAAGACCATTTATTCCTAAGGGGGTAATAATGATCCAATTAGAATTCGATGGCCACCCACCTATTCCACTGCCTCAAAACATGGGTTTCCACCTTGGCATTTTTCTACAATTTTTCAAGTCCTAAACTTATGGGGTCGTTCAGGCCCTAAACAATGTTTTTTTGGCCCACCATAGTCACACTATACACTTTATTCAAAGTGTGATATAAAAATGTGTATATCTCGGATATACCTTTCCAACGAGCTATTGTGTGCCCCAAACATAGATTGTATGCAAAAGTTACGCCCTAGGGAAGTTGATGTATCAACTACCCCCATCAGGGCCCATAAACCTTTTGGCATTTCATCTTCCAAGGTTAGGGTTTTCGATTTTATTTATGTTAAAAAGGCCTCTAGAGACTAATTTTAAACATCACGATCTTCTTGTGAATGAGTGCTACCATCACATGTCTTCTCAAAGATAAGATACCACTATTTGAGTGAGTAATTAAGTCTCTAATTTATAGTTTTTGTACATTTCTCTCATTAGTAAAAGATGTGCATTATTGTATCTTTGTGTTTATTGCAATATATCTGAAATTCATTACTATATCTCTGCTTTCATTTTCAAAATAATCCAGATCAGTTTCACATTTTGAAGGAAGTAAAGGAAGACAGTGTAACACTTGGAGATAATGCTATCACAAGGATAGCTGAAAAAGGCACTCTTAGTCTTGATAATGGAAAGACTAAATCAAAGAATGTCTTGTATGTTGAAGGTTTGAAACATAATCTTCTCAATTTTGATCAAATGTGTGTGTTGTACCCTCCATTTAATGGAGGCCAAAGTGAAGAGATGAATAATTGACTCAGGACGAGTCAAGATTTGTGGTCAGGGCCTGTTGGACCCTCCATTTTTGGAGAAGAATTGATTTTGAAGAAATAACACAATTTTGAGGCAGTTAGAGTGTGTTGTGGAACAACACAATGCACTAGCAAAGGATCCTAGCAACAGAAAGTGATATATCAGAGACCCAATAAGGAGTGGATTTGTCCACCAGCTGGTAGAAACAACAAAAAGCACCATAACCTTCTAGTGGAAACCAAGAATACACGTAGTCAAGAAGTTGCAATGGACGAATCAAGAAGTATTGTGGAAAGCTATAAGACAAATGCTTATGAAATGGGACAAATATGTTGATTTTGTTGTTGTAGATGTTGATACTGATAGAGTTGTTGATGTTTAATTGTAGAAACTTGAGCTATCTCGACCTTGGGTTTTTGTACTGAGAATTGTATCTATAATGTGTTGAGTCTTAGCTCAGATTCCAAGGCTGTGATCAAACCAATCGTGAAATGTAGTTACAAATATTTTGCTCATCTAGGATCCAAATATTGTATAATATCCTATGATATATGAGTTATGCATTTCAATCTTCCATTCTGGTTATGATGTCAGTGTATAATCTTCAACCTCGCTCCATTTCACATAAGTATCGAAAGCAATTAAGGTGAGACCTCCTTCCCTTGTGGAAGGTTTAATATTCCAGCACTCTAGACTACAACGGTTCCTTTGTTGGAAAACTTTGAGAACCCTAGTCTCCAACCATGTGCCAACAAATGGTTCTGTTGTTGGGACCTAATTTTTGAGCGAGCATTGAGATGTATATGCTTGGTGAATTGTCATTCTTTCTTGGTTTACATATTTCTAAATTCGACAAAGTCATATTCATTTCACAAACCAAGTATATCAAGGAAATGTTGAAGAAGTTTAGAATGGAATATTGTGCACCAGTCAACACACCCATGGTCATATGTTGTAAATTGAGCAAAGATGATGAATCTCCAGAAGAAAATAGAGCATTGTACAAGTCGATGATTGGAAGCCTGCTATATCTGACAACATCAAGGCCCGACGTTATGAAAGCAGTAGGATTGGTTGCATGGTTTCAAGCTACACAAAATAAATTAATGTGAAAGCAATGGAAAGAATATTCAGATATCTAAAGGGAACCTTGGATTTCAGCTTGAGGTACTCAGGAGGTGAATATTTTACTCTAACAACATATACAGATGCAGATTCAGAAGACAATGTTGATGATAGGAAAGGTACAAGTGGAGTAAAATTATTTTTGGGAAATAGTGTAGTGTCCTGGTTGAGCGAGAAATAGTTTTCAATTTCTCTATCCACATAATAGGCCGAGTATATATCAACAACAACATGTTGCACACAAGTTCTTTGGATGAAGCATAATTTGAAAGATATTAAGGTAGAATAGGATCACCCAGTCTTAATAATTTGTGACAGTGCAAAAATTATTTCAAAGAATCCTATTATGCGCTAAAAACCAAATCATATTCCAATAAAGTATCACTTCTTAAGAGAACAAGTAGTAGCACATAACATATTGAAATATATTTTCACCAAAGAAAAAATTGCAGATTTTTTCACAAAATCCCTTCGCAAAGAGACATTTGAATATCTTAGGAAGAAATTGGGAGTAATATCCATCTTATCACTAAGTGATTAAGGAGAAGCAAAATCTTAAGGGGAGCATACTTTTTCCATTTATGTCAAAGGGGGAGAGTTTTAGATAGGGGTGTAATTCTTTCTATGCCCGGTAGACTAGTGTTTCATTGCAGGATTTCCATCATTGACAAAAGGGGAGATTGTTGGAATTATTATCATTGATGTCATAATATGGAATTACAATACAAACATAATTTCCAGGATATATATATATATATATATATTAAAAAGGGGGCACATGTGAAAAAGTAAAAAGTGAAATGATGGTTTCAAACCCATGGGTTTGGGGTATTTTCCCATGTTTTGGGGTATTTTCCCATGATATTGGGAACACATAATTAAGGGACATGTCCCTTAATTAAGGGTTATGAAAAAGTATAAAAAGAGAAAGCATTGAGAGAAAGTGTGCGTGTGAAAAATATATTAGCAAAATTGTGAAATCAGTTTCAGGTCATCTTAGCATTTTCGTGACAATTTTTTTTATAAGATGTTTGAGACCATGAAATTTGGAAGCGATGGAGGAGATATCTTGGTGTACCTATGGTACAAATTTCATATGTTGGTTCGCTATACTTTCATAGATATTCCCTATGGAAGTTAGGGTTCTCGAATGCTCCTAAAATTAGTTTCAAACATGTAAGCTTGGCACTTTCTCTATAACTTGTTTGATGTTTCAGACTTTAAAAAATTTTAGAGATAGAGAGATCTTGGTGTACATGTGGTAAAAATTTCATATGCTAGTTCACTATATGTTCAGAGATATTCCCTGTGGAAGTTAGGGTTTCTGAATGTTTCTGAAATCAGTTTCAAACAGGTAATCTTGCCACTTTTTCTATAACTTATTTTATGGGATGTTTCAGACCTTGAAAATTTGTAGAGACAGAGGAGATATATTGGCGTAATTTTTCTATAAATTTCATATGCTGGTTCAATACACTTTTGAAGATATTCCATTTGGGAGTTAAGGTTCCCGAATGATCCTGAAATCAATTTCAAACATGTCAACTTGGCACTTTTTCTTAACATATTATTTGGGATGTTTCAGACCTAGAAATTTTGTAGAGACAGAGGAGATATCTTGGTGTACATGTGGTAAAAATTTTAGATGTTGTTTCATTGTAATTTTTGAGATCTGCTCTGTGGAAGTTAGGGTTTTTAAATGGTCCTGATGTCAATTTCAAACAGTTCATCTTGGAATTTTTACTGTGAAAATTTTAGAGAACATAGGAGACATACATAAGTATCTAATGTAACAATTTTAGAATTATATTTTTGAAATTAGATACATGACATGATGTACAAGTTCATTCTTTGGAAGTGGCCCAAAACAACAAGCTTTGAAAAAGTTACCATTTGGAAATTCAAATTTTGGTCAGACCTAGTAAAGGAAAAAGTACTAAGCATACCCAGCGAAGGAAGAAGAAATGAGAAGACCTCGTGAAGGAAGAAGAAACAAGAAAACCTGGTGAATGCAGAAGTATCGAGAAAACTTGGTAAAAGTTGGTGCATCTCACACAAAGAGATTGGTGTCTCCTGATAAGTTGGTGCTTAGAGGTGGGGATTGGTGTCTATGAAAATTGGTAAGAGTAGGTTGGTTCCTACCATGATTTGTACCTGTGGGGATTGGTGTCTTCAGTGGGTTGGTTCCTGCAAATATTTGTAACAATAGGTTGGTTCCTACAAAAAATTATGAAGAGATTTTTTGTGGTTTTCTCCCAAAATGGTTTCCACATAAATCTCATGTTCCATGTTATGCAGTTAAGAAATTTCATATGTGATTGTTTTCTTATGGTTGATGAATATTTGAAAAAGTAAAAAATTATCTTATACTGATTCATCCGCCCTCTTAGTATAAGGGTTTGAACAAAAACGAAGGCATGCCAAAAGAGACAATTTTCATCTTTCTAACTAGATAAGTGGCATCGTCACCAAGCTTCCCTTGCATGGGTTCTACCTCCCAATCCTAAAGTATCTTAAAATCATTTCTATGGAAGGTCATGTGTTTATATTCTCTTCTATCCACATATCACCCTTATATAGTAGAAACAATGTTGGTATATAGGCATGACACCATGGAGAAGGTTGTCTCAAGATTGGATGAAAGCTCATCCACTCTGGCTAAAGATTTTGCAATCCCTACAAAATATTTATGTTTCTACTTTCCCTTCCCATTCTTATTTTAAGGACATTCTTTGGCACTTGAAAAACTTGACATGTCCTAATTATTTATTCCCCTAGTGAGAAGAATTGGAATCCTCATCCTTCGCCTTTTGACCCTTCCCAGGTGCTCCTTTATTACCTCATTTCCATATTCTTGATTATGGATAGGTTATGTACCTCCTCCACTCTAGTTGACACTATCTCTAGTTTAGTTTTATCCTAGATTACATCATTCTTAATCTTCTCAAAGTCGGAAAGCTTCTCTCAAGCACAAATACCATGTACATGTTGAAATATTGTAACTTCGAAGAATATTCTAATTATAATTGAGTTATTATCTTATAGATCAAATCCCCTTTTGTGGATTGATCATGTCGGATATTGTATAAGACTAAATCCTCTTTTGTGGATTGGTCAAACCATATTTATATGGTGGTACTTGTAAAGTCAACCCCTAGGGTTTATAAAGTGGTTTTAACCATTCTTGGAAGAAGTCGACCCTACTAAGTTAAGAGACATAACCATAGTGCCTCCTAAAAAAGTATTTATAAGTGATGATGTAACCTCACTTGTTCATTTCACTCACTCACTCATCCAGTGCACATCTCTTGAAGGCAGTTGCAATTGCAAGAGGAAGGAAAAGAGAGACGCATGCTCATTCTTGGTTTATATTTGGTGTTTTGGTCTTAAGTCTTGGCATTGTATTGACAATATATTATTGAGGAAGTTTTTACTGGATTTTCTCCCCCATGAGGGTTTCCCAGGATAAAATGATGTGTACCTTGTGATTGTGTTTCTTTCAATGATCCTACTTATGTTGTTGTTTTGGAAATGCTCTAGTAAATTGAAAAGAACATAATAACAACATTAATCTTAAAATGGTATCAGAGCTTGACTAAATAGAGAACCTTTCACCGGGTATCTAAAAACGTCACTATTGTTGTATAAATAAATTAGGGATTTTTACAGAAGATGAATTTCAAACCAAAACCTATCTAGGGAAGTGCGCCCTACCCTAATGCATCTTTTGGCATCTTGAACGCACTTTTTTAGTGTCCATATTCTCTGGAAATTCAAACCCTATTTTTTACTGGTACTAGAAAACCAGAACCAGTACCAGAAGTACCAGTCTAGATTTGCACAACTCAAGTTTCAAGGGGTAAAACTTGGAATTTTTGGAAACAGTCAGCTCCAACAAATGCGCCTCAGCCCAATGCATCTCCTAGTAAGTTCAGATTCATTTTCTGAGAGCTTTCATTTTCTAGTCATTTTCCTAGCTCCAGGTCAAGATGTCTGCAAGCACCAAGCTTGTTGACAAGTTAGAAGGTGTGGAAATTTTTTGTGTCTGGAAATATAGAATTAGACTCATTCTTGAAGAGAATTACCTTGCAAAATACATAAAAAAAATGTATCAAAGCCCAAAGAAGAACCAACCAAAGAGAAGTACAACAAGGATATGATTAAGGCCAAAATAATAATTGCATATTCCATTAAAGACCACTTAATCCTTCAAGTGTCTTCCAATAATACTTCAAATTAAATGTTTGATGCCCTAACCAGAATGTGTGAAGAAAATAACATCAACCCGAAGATGAACTTGAGAACCCAACTCAAGAATACAAAGATGTAGAAAGGAGAAACAATTCAATACTATATCTCTAGGGTTACTCAATTCAAGGAACAATTAGAAGAAATTGGAGACAACCTAGATGAATATGAACTCATAATGAAAACTCTTAATGGTCTCACATGACCTTGGATTCCTTCATCCAAACTATCTATGCAAGAAAAGAGAAAATCTAATTTGATAGTCTATGGGAAGAATGTGTTCAAGAAGAAGCAAGAGTGGCCAACCGAGAAGCCATACTATTAAGGGATGAAGATAGATCCCTAGATTCTCATGCTAAAAGAGGAACTAAAAGGTCTCATTTCCAAAGGGAGACCAATTTTAATAAAGAATATCACTCTCCAAAGAGATTCCACAAATATCATAAGGGTCAAAGAAAGGGAAAATACTTCTCCTCTTATAAATGTTATCATTGTGATAAGATGGGACACCTTGATAAGAACTATCCTACCAGAAAGGAAGAATACAAGAAGAGAAATAAAAAAATACATCATGCCCATGCAACTGGAGATGATGAGCCACCCAAGAAGGTGACTAAATAAGAAATTGAAGATTATGTTTTGTTTTCTGCCCTCTCAGGATCTGTGACACATGGAGAGGACACTTGGCTCATAGACAACAGTGCCTCTAAGCACATGACATGACAGAAATACATTCTCTCTATTCTTACAGAAAATGACTTCCCCCTAGAAAGTTTTACTTGGAGATGATTATCAGTATTCTATCAAAGGAATGGAAGAATCCACCTACAAACAAGATTCAGGAACTCTAATGAGAATGAAGGATGTACTCTATGTACCAGGTTTGACAAAGAACCTACTCTCTATCTCAACTAAGGTTCTCGAATGATCCTAAAATCAATTTCAAACATGTCAACTTGGCACTTTCGCTTAACATATTTTTTGGGATGTTTTAGACCTTGAAATTTTTTAGAGACAGATGAGAGATCTTGGTGTACATGTGATACAAATTTTATATGTTGGTTCATTGTAATTTTTGAGATGTGCTCTGTGGAATTTAGGGTTTTTGAATGGTCCTAAGATCAGTTTCAAACAGGGCTTCTTGGAATTTTTATTGTGAAAATTTTGGAGAACATAGGAGACATACATAAGTATCTAATGCAACAATTTTAGAATTAAATTTTTGAAATTAGATACATGACATGATGTACAAGTTCATTCTTGGGAAGTGGCCCAAAACAACAATCTTTGAAAAAGTTACCATTTGGAAATTCAAATTTTGGTCAGACCTGGTAAAGGAAAAAGTAGTGAGCATACCTAGTGAAGTAAGAAGAAATGAGTAGACCTCGTGAAGGAAGACGAAACAAGAAAACCTGGTGAAGGCAAAAGTATCAAGAAAACTTGGTGAAATTTGGTGCATATCACACAAAGAGATTGGTGTCTCCTGATAAGTTGGTGCTTAGAGGTGGGGATTGGTGTCTACGAAAATCGGTAAGAGTAGGTTGGTTCCTACCATGATTTGTACATGTGGGGACTGGTGTCTTCAGTGGGTTGGTTCCTGCAAATATTTGTAACAATAGGTTGGTTCCTACAAATAATTATGAAGAGAATTTTTGTGGTTTTCTCCCAAAAGGGTTTCCACATAAATCTCATGTTCTATGTTATGCAGTTAATAAATTTCATATGTGATTGTTTTCTTATGGTTGATGAATATTTGAAAAGGTAAAAAAAATTATTATACTAATTCATCCCCCCTCTTAGTATAAGGGTTTGCACAACACTGAAGGCATGCCAAAAGAGACAATTTTCATCTTTCTAACTAGATAAGTGGCATCGTCACCAAGACTCCCTTGCATGGGTCCGACCTCCCAATCCTAAAGTATCTTAAAATCATTTCTATGGAAGGTCATGTGTTTATATTATCTTCTATCCACATATCACCCTTATATAGTAGAAACAATGTTGGTATATAGGCATGACACCATGGAGAAGGTTGTCTCAAGATTGGATGAAAGCTCATCCACTCTGGCTAAAGTTTTTGCAATCCCTACAAAATATTTATGTTTCTACTTTCCCTTCCCATTATTATTTCAAGGAAATTCTTTTGGCACTTGAAACACTTGACATGTCCTAATTATTTCTTCCCCTAGTGAGAAGAATTGGAATCCTCATCCTTTTCCTTTTGACCCTTCCTAGGTGCTCCTTTATTAACTCCTTTCCATATTCTTGATGATGGATAGGTTATGGACCTCCTCCACTCTGGTTGACAATATCTCTAGTTTAGTTTTATCCTAGATTAAATCATTCTTAATCTTCTCCAAGTCAGAAAGCTTCTCTCAAGCACAAATACCCTGTACATGTTGAAATATTGTAACTTCAAAGAATAGTCTAATTATAATTGAGTTATTATCTTATAGATCAAATCCCGTTTTGTGGATTGATCATGTCGGGTATTGTATAAGACCCAATAATCTTTTGTGGATTGGTCAAACCATATTTATTTGGTGGTACTTGTAAAGTCGGCCCCTAGGGTTTATAAAGTGGTTTTAACCATTCTTGGAAGAAGTCGACCCTACTAAGTGAAGATACATAACCCTAGTGCCTCCTAAAAAAGTATTTATAAGTGATGATGGAACCTCACTTGTTCATTTCACTCACTCACTCATCCAGTGTGCATCTCTTGAAGGCAGTTGCAGTTGCAAGAGGAAGGAGAAGAGATGCCCATGCAACTGAAGATGATGAGCCACCCAAGAAGGTGACTAAAGAAGAAGTTGAAGATTATGTTTTGTTTTCCACCTTATCAGGATCTGTGACACATGGAGAGGATACTTGGCTCATAGATAGTGGTGCCTCTAAGCACATGACATGAAAGAAAGACATTCTCTCTAGTCTTATAGAAAATGACTTCCCCCAGAAAGTTTCACTTGGAGATGATTATTAGTATCCTAACAAAGGAATGGAAGAATCCACCTAAAAACTAGATTCAGGAACTTTGATGAGAATGAAGGATGTACTCTATGTAGCAGGTTTGACAAAGAACCTACTCTCTATCTCATCTCTCGTGTGAATTTTGATTACTTTCGAGACAAGCTTGGTGTTGTCCGAAAGGACCTCCCTCGAAAGGGGGAGTAATGTTGATGATACTATATTATCTTGACCAACATCGGGTAGCTCTGTTAGGATTTTATATCCTAGGGGATTGATCATCCATGGGAAGATCCCGAAGTTCCAGTAAGGATGGTCTGTCAGAGTACCTATGCATGTATATGCCAGTTGTGGTAGCTCCATCAGGATTTTATATCCTAGGGAATATTTTGATTCCTGGGTAGATCCCGAAGGTCCAGTAAGGAAGGTTTGTCAAAGTACCATGTGTTAGCTTGTTAGGATTTTATATCCTAGGGAATATTATGATTCCAGGGAAGATCCTGAAGGTCTGGTAAGGATGGTCTGTCAGAGTACCAAAAATTTTTGTTGTTGCACCTGCCTCATTCTGTTTCCATATGATGATGATGTTTTTGGCTCAGCCTCGTGTTTTTGATGATGTTGTATTAGCCTCATGTTGTTGATGATGTTGTATCAACCTCGTTCTGTCGATGATGTTGTATCAGCCTCATGTTGTTGATGATGACGTACCAACTTCGGGTTGGTGATATTGTTGTTTTAGCATTATGCTAATTGATGTTGATGTTTCAGATTCATGCAGATGATGATGATGATGATGCTACTCCAGCTCCATGATGTGAACGATGATGATATTAATGATGAGAAAAAAAACTTTCGATGATTTGTAGATGTGAAAATCAATGTTGCATATGGTGATGATGTTGCTTCCTCTCTCCTGATGATGTTGTACTGGGTTATGTTAGTAGAATACCCTTCTCATTAAGGGGGAGTGTTGAAATATTGTAACTTCAAAGAATATTCTAATTATAATTGAGTTATTATCTTATAGATCAAATCCCCTTTTGTGGATTGATCATGTCAGGTCTTGTATAAGACCAAATCCCCTTTTGTGGATTGATCATGTCAGGTATTGTATAAGACCAAATCCCCTTTTGTGGATTAGTCAAACTATATTTATATTGTGGTACTTGTAAATTCGTCCCCTAGGGTTTATAAAGTGGTTTTAACCATTCTTGGAAGAAGTCATCCCTACTAAGTGAAGAGACATAACCCTAGTGCCTCCTCAACAAGTATTTATAAGTGATGATGGCACCTCACTTATTCATTTCACTCACTCACTCATCCAATGCACATCTCTTGAAGGCAGTTGCAGTTGCAAAAGGAAGGAGAAGAGAGGTGCATGCTCAGTCTTGGTTTATCTTTGGTGTTTTGGTCTTAAGTCTTGGCATTGTATTGGAAATCTATTATTTAGGAAGTTTTTACTGGGTTTTCTCCCCCATGAGGGTTTCCAAAGATAAAATGTTGTGTACCTTGTGATTGTGTTTCTTTTAGTGATCCTACACATGTTGTTGTTTTGGAAATTATCTAGTATATTGAAAAGAACCCAATAACAACATTAATCTTAACAGTACAAACAAGTTCCATGATGAAGAGAACCCATTTAAGGACATGGGTGCCACTCCTCATCCTCCACCTTCATCCTTATAGAAGCAAGATAATATCAAAGCTTGATGGTATTCATTAGGTAACTTGCAATTTATACATGTGATAGTAATCTTATTCTTCACAACATATTTCAAGATATGTTCACACTCTAGTATAGAGTGACTAAGCCATCATACATCTCCTTCATTTTCTTCTTGCTTGCAATGAGAGGGATCCAGTGAACCTTCATCAAATATAGAATGGTTCCCTTCACCTTGGCCACCTTCTTAATATGTTCGGCCAAATCCTTAGAATTAGTTGGTGTTGTAGGGATAACTTCAACAAAACCCCATAGATCAACCTTCTTTAGTGGCACATGTATCCTTCACTTCCAAGGTGTAAAAATGAAACCACCATCTAGATAGTTTTTTTTTAGTGCTGGCGGAATCAGAAACTCACGGTTCTCGTACTTGTGTGACACGAGGTCGATTCCCATCTTCTACCTATAAAACCTCCAGGTGCGTCCACACAACCCACAAGCATGGGGCATGGGTAAATCAGGGTGAGAATCGAACATGAGACCTCATTTTTACATATTTCCTTCCATTTACATGACGCTTGCCAATCGGTCTACACCCCTGCGGGCACCACCATATAGATAGTTACTATAAGGCCCACTGGTAATTAAATAGTTATGAACATGAAAACTAAAATTTCTATTGTCAATTAATAATTTTGTGCATGGTAAAATTTTCTGGTATGTTCAAAATTTAAAGAATTTATCAATTTCTATTCATTATCAACATACCTCATCAAACAATTTCAAAAAATGCATCCAAAGTTTAATCAATCTATATTAGGATTTCAAAATTTTAATTGGAATAATATAATCAAGCCAATCAATCAATGTAATTAACTAATAAATACAAAAATACATGCAACCATATTCAATTTAGCATCCCATCCTTCGATCTTTAGCAGGTTTCCCAACTAGCTTTTCGACTTCCTAGCCAGCTAGGAAAAACATCTCCAGTTCCCTAGCTCTAGAAAACCTTTGGGGGGTTTCCTATCCTTCTATTCCCAAATCTCCATGACAACCTAGTACACAATATGTCAAAATCATAGTGCATAGTTCTCACATAGTTCACCATTCATAGAGTTCATAGTTCAAGTGCTTCCTAGATTCCATGGTTTTTCCTCCCTTTGAAAACCATAATCCTTTTCCCCCAAAATTCATAACCCCATTTACCTATCCAAAATAACCCCTTTATTCCCTTCTCCACTTCCTTCCTAGCCTCCCTTCCCCCTCAAGAAGGTCAACTAATAATAAAATAACCCTTCCTAACAACCATCTAAGATTTCCTCTCGACATGTTATCTACTCCCTTCATCCAATTTAAGTTGGGGTAGGTAAATTTATGTTGGTTAGATTTAATATCTGACATGCTATCTAATTTAATGAATCCAATTCAATTACACTATATTCAATTTAATTTGAATCAACACATATTTTCCCATACCAAAATAATATATTAAATATTGA
The DNA here is from genome assembly GCA_009831015.1 of Picea engelmannii. Taxonomy (NCBI): domain Eukaryota; kingdom Viridiplantae; phylum Streptophyta; class Pinopsida; order Pinales; family Pinaceae; genus Picea; species Picea engelmannii. The sequence goes on along the minus strand of ML782599.1, from coordinate 269,715 downwards.
ATTAAATCAATACTTTAATAAATAACATTAAATATTTTAATTTTCATTATACTAAAACATTACACACCCATGATAAATAATAATATTAATTGTAATCATACTAAAACATTACACAAACCCATAGTAAACAATAATCTTGTATTAATTAGTATACATCGTAATAATAATAACATACAAGCACAAGGTATGTATGCATAGCTAGTGCATACATAACATGTGCATGTACTAAAAATAACAACCATCACATATAATGCATAATTTCTTATGCTCACAACCAAGAAAGAAGTACAACAACTCATGTAATGCATTAATCAATAACCTATACTAACAGAGTAACAATAATTCATTACTCAAAACAATTTACTATGAAGTGAATATTACACCTGTATAATAACAATTGAATTAAGCCAACATTTATCACATAAAAAAGGAATAAGTTAGGCACTAAATATATATTGCTAATTCCCAACAACACTCTCAACTACATCGAATCACCCATCCTTACTAACCTACTTCCATATTCCAGGTCCTATTGTTCCTCTATTGGACTATGTTGTATTGTCAACTTGATCGACCTAACTCCATAAATAACCCATAAGTATAAGTGTCAACTACCTTGACTAAATTTTTCTAGAAAGAAACTAGAATTCACCATCAGACATCTATGGGAGCGTGGCTTAACACAACTCTCTGAGGACTCTAGGTTTTAGAGGATAAACGATAGGCAATACCTCCACCCCTCCTAATAGAACGAGTGTCAACAACCTATCATTGACCATATCATGGCACTATTTTTATTCTAGGATCTTTGTCATCGAATATCTAGTTTGGGTATCCTCGCTACCTAAAAAACATACACTTGCCCAAATATCATAGCAATACATTAAACTTAATGAATAGGTAGCATAATGATGCTTCCTAGCATACCAATTATCATTTGATGTCCATGATATAAATCACTTTAGTATCACACTTATCTAGATATCGCATAGCCCATTCAACCTATAGGTTAGTTTACGACACAAGATCATGGATAACCATAAAACTATTGACATGTGATTGTTGTGTTACTCATCGATGAACAATGTAAACCAACTAGTTATTCATCAGGTGCATGCTAGATGTAGATCAAACAACATTAGTTATTAATCACATAAGCAATAATTATTCATTATATTCACATACATGTAGATATACATGTCCATATACCGAAGTGTCATTGTTCTAACAGTGTTCCTCAAAGAATAAGCAAAGAAATACAAATAGGCCATTATTATCACCATTTCTTATGTTTCTTTCGCATCACATAAGTACAACCTGCTACAGGTTTTTGTTTATGTATTGTCTTTGTTTTTTCTTATGCTTCATACATATATTCACCTTTATTGCACATGCACACATACACACACGCATTATGTTTCTTTAATGATCTTTCAACTTTTCTTATATTTTGTATCCCTTTTATTAATTCATGATCCTTTATTAACTCCATTTCAATAACATTTATTACACATTACAATTATTAGAAGAGTAATGACTGATCATTTATCCATTATCTATAATTACTACAACTCTTTTCATACTTTACTTATCATTTATACTACCTTTCTATATAATATAAGTATACCATTATTTATATATTGTAGTTATTTATTATATTATATCATAATCATCTTCATGATCCTTTATTAACTCCATTTCAATAACATTTATTACACATTACAATTATTAAAAGGGTAATGATGATCCTTTATTAACTCCATTTCAATAACATTTATTACACATTACAATTATTAAAAGGGTAATGACTGATCATTATCTATAATTACTACTCAACTCGTTTCATACTTTACTTATCATTTACACTACCTTTCTATATAATATAAGTATACCATTATTTATATATTGTACTTATTTATTGTATTATATCATAATCATCTTCACATTTTACAATTGTTGTCCAATAATCAATTATTTACCATATTATTATAGTATGTATCCTCTATTTTGTTTATCCTTATACTCCTCTATTATAACATTATACCTTTACTTATTGTCTCATTTTATCTTGTCTTACTATGTTCACTTGTATATGTTATTCTATTGCATCATGTAATTCTACTTTTGATATACTTAATACCTATTTGTATGTAATACTTACCATCCCACACACATATTCATTATACAACAACTTTGCTATCTATTATCATTATTATATATATATATATATATATATATATATATATATATATATAT
>ML782599.1:217406-267344 GCA_009831015.1 Picea engelmannii | reverse complement strand
TTTTTTAATAAAAATAAAATGAAAAATATTAACAATAATAATTACAAGCGACTCACATGAAAGATATTCATTTGTTATAAATGAAAAATATTCATTTTGTTTTTAATTATAATTGAAGTATAATATTATATAAGGGGCTATACCGGGGTAAGCAACAAATTCATAGATTTTTTTCAAAATTTAGGCTCATAGCCTGTAGATTCATTTGCTACTGATAAATTATAAAACATATATAACTTCCTAAAAAACTTCCAAGCAGTTTGATTGCAGATTTCTTTTACATACTTCCCTAAAAAAATGACAACTTTGTAAAACATCAACTATAGACTAATTCATAATTTGGTATCTCATGTACTCCATTGTGCATTGGAGAATTTCCTTCCACTTCGATCAACATAGTGTCACATCCATCATGTTCTTCTTTTGAATTCCCATCGCGAGAGACTGTTGAAGCTTGATTATGAGAGGTTGGTTGAGTATGTTGGGGAAAATTCATTGACCTGAAATACTAACACTCTATTTCTAGATTGTCCATATGTTGATTAATATTTTATACTTTATGTTCCAAGTTCCTAAGTTTAACCATTAACTATTGAAGGGTGGCACTATTTCTTATAATTATCTCTTCATGGTGACACATAATGCATTTGAAATAATTACAGGTATGTTCCATGTTTATATTAAACAACCACCCCCCAAATAACCAAACCATGGAATTCTATTAATTCCACCACTAGAGATGGAAAGAATAGGGGTAAGAGGGCGAACATGGATTCCAAACCACAGATACTCAATAATCCCTCTTCTCAAATTAAAAATATAAGCAAGGAGAGAGCTACCAAAATAACGATACCACACCCCATACACAGGTCCATTTCCAAAGCCAACAAAACTAGAAGAGAAATGAAAACCTCCATATTTAAAATTGAGAAGGATATATCCCTTAGAATTGAAAGAGACAAGGATCCAATAGATAAATGTGGAGATTAGGGGGAACCTGGTCAGTGGTTATTTTTCCACCGAAATTGAATGAGGAACTCCCAAGAACCTTCAACCCCTACATTGACATGAAGCTATGAGCACTGTATAGCGAAACCTCAACACAACCATGCCATCTTATCCACGCAACAAGATCCCACCTTTACCTCCACTAAATACAATGAATTCCCTTGATGGAGCCATCCCCCGGGAAAAATTAAACGCATACAAACTGAATTGAATACTCCCATAAATTTCGAGGCCAAACAAATACGCAAGTTGCATGTTCCCAAGAGTCTTCATCCCTTTTTCCCTCCACCTATCCCATCCAATAAATATACAAGCCATATGGTTATGGAATGAGTAGTGACCCTTTAGTCCCATTGATTAATATTTATCCTTATGCTATGCCTGAACCCACCTAGGCCCAATGATCTTCTTTTGAGTTATGCTCCCTCTTGATGTGGTACAAGATATGATCTTCAAATTCATTAAGGAGGGATAATGTACATGAGATTATGCCAATAATAACATTGTTACCAAGCCCTTAGGGGTGTAGAGCAATTGGAAATAACATAAAATGTAAAGGAAGTTTGTTATGTGAGGTTACAAGTTCGAAACCCCCGCCTTATCTTGTGTGTTGCATAGTGGGTACCATGCACACCTGGAGGTTATAGTGGTAGTGGTCAAAATTGACCTGTGTCACGCGAGTACGAGCCCGGCCTAGTTTTTAAAAAAAACAAAACAAAACTTGTTATCAAATAAATTATTTTTAATGAGTGCCCTGATAACAAGCATGGAATCACCAAGGATGGTTATCTTCCAAATCCCATTTTCTATAGCATGATTGACACCTTTCCAAAGGGCGTAAGCCTCAATAATTTTGTTAGAGACCTTTCCTAGGCCCCAACCAAAATAAGAAACAAAAATACCTTCATGATCACAAATAATCCCCCCCGCACCTGCCGCCCATGTTGTTGGTATTACTTCATTACTAAGGACTAATTTATAGTTCAATTACATGGTTGTATGCACTAATATAGGTCCATTGGTTTATGTAACAAATCAAAGCTTATTTCAGAAACAAAAATAAACTTATCAAACTATGAGTTGTCCAATGGGTATTTTTTAGAATGGTAACACTTACATTGTGTCTAGATTATAAACAAAAAATACACAGGGACTGTAACAAATCGACTTTATTAACCATGTGCAGTCCATACCATGTCATAATTATTACCAACATAATGAATAACACTCCATATTAAAGAGTGTCAAAGTAAACAAATACCTATAATTTAGCTATTTGGGAACAAGAGTTTGAGTCACTTTGCGTAAATTGCATTAACTGAGGATATTATTTCCTAAAAAAAGTGACCAGGGAGAAACCACTTTAATTTAGAAACTTTCATCTGACATGGCATATTTAGTAAATTGACCCATGTTCATATGTTTTGAAGTATTGACTTATAGTAACCGATAGTCTAGTATCTTATGGATATTGATTCATCTCTACTATGGATGCCCACTCTAATCTATTACAATTTCATGAAAACTCCTTGCAAATCGCAGTACACTTTCTAAATGAAAATAAATTTCAAAATAGAGCATTACTACACAGTTTCCTTGGAAACCTCTCAATTTGTTCACAGCAAAGTCCTTGTCTTTGACAATATATTTCATAGGTAATTGATTACATACAACTATAAAAATTCGAGTCTTTCAACTTGTTCGGGGTGAATCTTATCTCTTTATTGATACTTTGTGAAATGGCCAACAAAGTTTAACCAGAATGAAATATCTTATTTATAGATAACATTCACATTTTCCAAGAAAAAATAACATTCACATTTACTTCATAACTTTACTAGAATATGCATATTAAGATATGCTCAATCTCAGACAATAATCTTTGGAACACACCCTCAAGTAAAATGGAGGAATATGACTGAAGTTACCCTAATAGAATGAAAAGAAAATTCACTACATGGAAGATGATTTAGAAAGAGTGGAAATACTTGTATTTCAAATCTTATGGATTTGTCTAGATCTTAAGTTATATCTTGTCTTGTTTTTTTTTATTAATAAAGATTTTGTTTGGATCAACAATTTCACAAAAAAAAAAAAACACAATTCTTACGATTGTTCCATGCTAAGCACCAGGGATGATTTTAAGGATGAAAAATTATTTTAAAATGTAGAAACCTTGGCGAATCTTACTAATCCTTCATATGTCAACTATAAATGTTTGGCGATATTTTTGTAAAATATTCAAATTTCTGAGTATTTAATATAGTTTTTATAATTTTTTGGCGATTTTTAAGGTAAAATAATTTTATTCTATAGAATTTGGGCGAATCATTTTTAAAATAGCAAATCTCATTTTTGAAAAAACCGTGGAAAATTAGCCCATGAGCGAAATTTAACCCCTAAAATCATCCCTACTAAGCACTTCTTTCACATGCAACACAACTTACCATATGTTACTATCTTGCTAAGAAGACTGTAAAAAAACTAGTATATTGTTAAGATGAATATATTGCTCAAGTTGAAAATATTCTTGACATTGTACTCACTATGAACAAAATTCACGAGAAAGTGCTATAAAATTTGGGATATTTTAACTCCAACATTCCATTATAAACACTTAAAATATATGGAAAGAGTAACATAATATATCTCCCAACTTAACATGCCTACCTAGCATAAACGAATTGCATGATGTGTTGCAACATAATCATAAAATAATTCAGTCACTTTCATATAATTGTCACACCCCTATTTACAACTGTCCCTTGTCGTGTCTTTCAGAATTGATATGATCATTTGGATAGAGTTGTATACATGAATGTAAGATTTTTTCACTGCTAAAAAGCACAAGACTTTGACGATTCCAACAGAGAAAGTAAAGGACTCTTCCCCACATAGTGTACTAATACCACTCATAGATTTGGGAATTAATTTTTGGCAGAAAAAAACATCTATAACATCGTACACGCTTCATAGTTAAAAACCATCAAACTTAAAAAATCATCCCACAACTTAATTTGTCATTTTATTATTCACAATAAAATGTTCTCAACTCACACATCAATTATTTAAATTGAAGAAAAATAATGGCATGACTACATAAAAAAACCAAACCCAAAAAAATTAGGAATCTAATCATGTTCTTCCCTTTCATGGCCATGCATTACAACTTTTCTAGAAATTAGATTAGGGTATTCTGGGGGACATGGGAGTCCCCTGTTTCTTATACACAACATTATTCTTCAATGAGCATGGAAACCTTGTTGTAGAATCAATAGTTTTCAATTTCACTTAGAGGTTGAGGTTTTATGCACATGAGCTGTTGATTCTAAACTTTGTTGGGGCAACAAAGCCAATATATTTTAAAAACTGCAGCAGAGAATTTAAACCTCATAAAAATTCTAGCTAGATTCAGAAAATAACAAATTATTTTTGGGTCTTGATCCAATTATTATGTAAGACTCGGAAAAAATAGACTCACGAGAGCATACATTGTAGTGAATTCATACTAATTGAGAATTCTAGGTCATGTAATACGCAACTCAGAATAATTTAGGGCAACTATTGGCAATCACGATCTTTCTAGGTGATAGAATTGCAAGATTAGAATCTGAAATCTTATCGTGTTAAGAATTACCCAAGTTAACTATTATTAAGATGAAATGTCCGAAGAGATAATGAACCGAGCCAATAATTTTAGTACTGTAATATTCGAAGCAATGGGATATGATCCCAAGGATTATGACCTTGGAAAATTGAAAATTTTCCAATACACTAACTGGGTTAAAATTGTAGTAACCATATATGAGAAGGTTCAACAAAGAAACCATACCAGTACAAACACACACACACACCAGTGTATACAACCTCTTGAAATTTGTTCAACCATACTAGTACAAACACACACACACACACCAGTATATACAACCTCTTGAAATTCGTTCATTGACAAGAACATATTTAACTAGTAACACAATTATTTACAAGAATAGGAACATAGATATTTCAACATCACTTTGTACAAAAATAATTTATAGAAAATTTTCAAGAGATTGAGGCATAATTTGGAAGAGGTAAATATGAATAAATTATCAAACATTTCAAAAACAAATTGATGACCCAGAATATAGAAATTTGTAACTTGCATTTTGAAAACTTGCAGACCAAAAACTAGCCAAGTGAGCGATTTCCACCTAACCATAGGAAATCCACAACGGAAAGATCCCCCTAGCCAGACTATGATACCACTAGGATGAAGCATGGATAAAATAAACTATGAATTATAAACTTCATCTAGTTCAAATTAATGATTTTAACTGCTAGCTTCTTGAGTACAGAGCAACACTAAGGCACACACATTACTTTCCCCACACAAAAAAAGGATCACCTCCTTCTATACTATACAATACCTCAAAAAATACACCTTTTCATACTATTCAACGTGTGAATAGAAAGGCCCAGGATGATATCCAAAACTATGCAGAAATTCCCTTGGTTTCTTGGCATTTTTCTCCCTCTAGAATATTTTTCTCATGGATAGTCTACTCTGTATGGAATTGGCCCTCATTTTATGTTGTCCCACCTCTAAAAACTCTTTTCCACACCTTTTTCTAACAACCCATTTCTCCCCATTCGAATTCTCTTCATGCCTCATGCAAATAGAATTCAAAATCAACTTCTTTTTTTTGTTCGAAGAATGTAGGGGAGACAACTTACTAGATTTTAGGAAATGTTCGCTTAGATTGATGGATTTTTTTCCTCCACTCCTCTTAACTTTTATTAGCTTTGAAATTAAAATTTGAAATGGGTGAGGGTTCAAAGTAACATAAGGTAGATAATTTTAGGCACAAACCCCCCTTAGACCCCCTCACCTTTCCCCTCTTGTGGTATCATATCCCGTATAGGCGCTTAATCTCAGGAGTCCTTGGTCATTTTTTTATTAACTACAAAAGTAAAATACTTAAAATATTCAAGAGAGTAAAACCGGGATATTACATCCCTCCCTTGGAATAACACTATCCTCGATGTTCTATTATTGCAACAATGTTTATGTATTCATTCTTTAACTGTAAATGCATGTCATTTTCTTTATTGTCTTGGTACATTTCCAGTATTTAGCATTCCATCATATGCCTACAATAGTCATCAATGTAAACTATGCATATAATAGAGGTTTCTACTCATTGAGTATTACATCGATAAGAATTACAATATATGAATTTTCAGTTCACAACTGACACATATATACTCATAACATAAGAAAATTTATACAATTCAATACAATACTTGTCTATATAAATATGTATCTTCTCCATATGGCTTCCATGTATAGAACTCAACTCATTGTTTTCTAAGACACACTTGATACACTCATGATGTTATCTATTATGTAATATGAATCATTCAAGTATCCTATTCCTTGTAGTCACTCACCGTCTAGGTTCAGGGATCCCCTTCTCTGTTACATAGTTCCTCGGGTGATCCAACATTTACCAAGGTTTCCTTTCATAGTAAGAGTATAGAGACTTATAAAGTCTTGCATCCAAGGAATCCCTCTAGCTTTCACTAACTTAGCATAGCACAACTCAACGACGATCAAGGCATATCATGGGGTTCCAATAAACAATGACATTATTTCCATGCTTTTCAGTTTTAACAACCATCATTTGTCCTTCCTAGACAAATCCATCATCTCACCTGTATCATATACATATAGTTACCATGAGATATCATCACAAATAATTTCAATAATAAATCTTTTGTTTCAAACATGTTTCATACAGAAATCAATTTTCACAAGTATGAGATTCTTCTCATAATGTTTGGCTTTTGCACACAATCTTGATTACAGACTTATGTTTGTCTCCATATCCAAGACCATCCCACCTACAATCTTAAATTTAAATCAACCAAACAACTGTAAGTATTCACGAATATAATCCTTTCATTGCAGTATTTACAACAACCCAAAAATCATTTCTCAAGAAAGCACATGCAAGTCTGAAATCATATCCCAATCACATAGTTAAAGATGGAAATTCAAAGCCTCAAGAAAAGTTTAAAAACAATCTCACAAGCAAGCAAACATGGCTGACCTCTAGTATTTATCTCCCAATATAGAAATATCTTTATGTTGTTATAAGCAAATTAGATTTCCACTACTTGTAATTTTCAAATTTCCTACAAAAGCTCTTGAATGTGCAAGTTTTGTGAGGATTTGATTGAGTACAACTCCACCCTTTATAAATTAGAAAACAACACTTTGTGGATGTTTCTTTCATAAACATATATTATAAGATTGAGTACCTCCAAGGGACATTGAAGGGAATTTGTGAGATATCTTTCCTTTAATATTTCAACAACAACATCAAGAAATTAAGAATGAGACACCCAAATTAGCCTTTGGTTCAAAATAAAAAATGCCACACAAAAACATGCATTGATAAAAGTTATTTAGGATATCATAACAATGTTCCATTCCATAATGTAAGATGTGAAAAAATTCTAGAATATAGATCAATCGCAAGTTCATGATGCATTCCAATTTCCAAATTCCATACTGCCAATTTTGTTAGGCCACTACAAAATATGGCCAAATTTACAATTCTCCTTTGGTTGGTATAGATTGGATCATTATATTATTTTTCCTCTATCTCAATGCTTTAAAAATGGAAAAAATTGGAGGAATCAACTTGTTACCCCCCTAGCCTAGGGGTAACTAAGGAAACGATGTCTTGAGGCCCGCAGGTAATAGACATGGAGTGTTGAGAGCTAGATGGACAACACAACCCACATAGCCCCTCTTCTTCACCACACTTCACCATCATCATCAGTAGTAGAGCAACATCCACCACATTGACTTGATCCACAGAGGGTGACAAGTCTTGCTTCATGAGGTAACTAGTCAAGTTTCAAGGTAAATATCATTTTAATACTTGGAGCATTTGGATAATTTTCAAAGGTTTCTTTCTAATTATAAAATGTTTTCTTAGAAGTTATGTTTTTAACCATTTTTCACCTTGGTGGTTATCTTGGGGTTTCTAATAAGTTCTCCACCCCCATGGAAAGGGGTGCTACTGGGGGTCCTTCTTGATGGGCCATCGTGTTATTCTTAACCATATTTTGTCATTTTCCATCTTCATTCCTCATTGTGTCCTCATATTTTGGGTTTTGGGGTTATATGTAGCCCAAAAAGGGATTATACCTCATTATATTATGGGAATAAGGGGATGAAGGCCCAAAGGTTGTTGTAGCTAGCGTCAATAAATAAATAAAAAGAAAAAATTAGCCATGATTAAAATTTAGTGGCATGGATACAAAGGGACACAAAATCCATAGTCCAAAACTTGAGCTCTACCTTTCTAAGTGCCCACCCTAAGTACTGAGTGGGAATTAACACCTCACCTATTTGAAAAGGAATTATAATTATCCCACTAAAAAGAAAACACATTTATCCACAAAATCAAGAAACCTTGTAAAGGGGAATTGCAAATTATCTAAAGAAAATAAAGAAACAAATAATTATAGGGATTGGAAAAAGGTTGCACCCCAAATGAAAGGTAACTCAAGGATGCAACACACCCTCTACAAAGGAACCCATGGAAACGAGACCATATGAGACCCTTGCATGTCAATGACCCCATGCCCAAAAGTTTCTCCCTCATCCACCTCACATTCATCACATGGCCTAGATAGGGTTAGCCCAAGAAACACTCCTCTACTTGGGGAATTGGCTTATCCAATAGGACCTTTTGATAACCCTCCCATATTTAAATTTGGTAAATTGCATACAATGTTTGAGAATGTGTTTAATTTGAAAGGGGGGATCCGATGTACTTGTTTGGGTGGATATTTTATTAAGATTGGTCTACTTGGCATGATTCATATGAATTTTGGACCCTTGGAGTGCATCCCTTGTTTGTCTTACCAAGATCTTGCTTGGTGACGCTATTCATGGAGGTACTAAGGCACTTTGGATCTCCATGAGGCATGAAATCCCACAAGATGAATGTTGTGTCCCACACGTTGTAGGGAATTTATGATGAGTATTGCATGCTTGATGATTTCATTGGCCCATGAAAGAGGCCTAATATGATGAGACTTTCATGACATCACACTCCCATGCTAGAACATTGCACTTTTGGAGCATGTCGTCAAGCCTAAAAATCGTGTTTTGACTTGGGTCTTGCACTTTGTGAAGTTGTGGGACATGCACCCCACACATTTTTGGACAAGTGGGATGATGTGGAACCTAAGAATTTGACACCCTATCCTTTAGAGGCTAGTCCACCCAACGACTAGCCTTGGAGAAGACCTTGGGGACTTATTTTCCTCTATTTTATCATTTTTTGTCATTATTTAGCATATGTGGAAAAAGTCAATGTAAAAAAAATGAATTTGGACCTAAATTAGTGGATTTAATTGTAAATTTGGATAAAGTGATATTGGATTTCCTCTATAAGTAGAGGAAAGCCTCACTTCATTTTTGACAATTCATCATTGAGACATTATTCTCTCTCAAAAAAAAATTTGGCCCTCTTATTTTCTTGTGCAAATGGGGTGATGCAATTTGCTTTGTGGAAGTATTTCTCTTGCAAATATTTTTGGAGGTGAAATAAATTAACTTTGGAGGATTGGCTTGTGATCTAGGATTTCTCTTGGTGAATTATATTTGCAGGTTGCCTTTGGTTTGATGGTAAATTTCTGCAATTTGCTTTAATTATCTTGCTTGGAGAAACCCTAGGAGGGTTAGGATTTTCTATCCCCTCCTTCAAGCTAATTGTATGATTTAAGTGAGGTAATTCAAGGGTATTTTCAAGGGTTATGATTGGCTATCCCCTTGAAAATATTCTTGGCTACAGTTTCAAAACTAGGGTTTAGGATTGCCAATCCCCCTAGGGTTTGAAAACTAGTTTCCGATTAATTATCTAAGCTAGATGATTTGGAGAAAGGGGAAAACTTGGGCTCATAAGAGTTTGGTTTCAGGGCTTAAGTCTCCCTCCCTTTTATTCTAACTACTAGTCAATTGTTTTGACTCCATTTCTCAATAGATAAGGCACTAATTATTGCATTGAAAACCATGAATATTGCTTCCTTAGAATCATTGGATTTGTGGATGAATTGATTTCAATCTAAGATATATTTTAGTGCTAAAACACTTTAATTTCTTACAAATTTACTTGCTTATGTAGTAACAAATTAACTACAACCATTAGGGATGCATCAAAAACCTCTCTCTCACTCTTGTTTACTTACTTTTTCGCCGCAAAAAAATGTGTTTGAATATTGCAAATTAATCTACTTGTTAAGAGCTCTAATTTGGCATATTTTCTTTCTAATTTCTTTGGTTAAAACTTGATTCTGTAGAAAATGTTTGCTACAACCATCTAGGGATGACATAAATTTGTTGATAACACTTATAATGCCAATTTAACTATTAATATTGTTATTCAAATGTTGGAGATTTATCTTCTAGTCAAGGGTTTTCATTTCAAATAGTTATTTGTTGATTTTGATGGTGATTAATTGCACCTATTAGTATCTTTTCTTACTGATATAATTTACATTCTGATGTAATTTTTGGGACAACAAGGTTTCTTGTTGTGTTCCCTAGTGTTTAGGGGTTTAATTTCATGATTTTGGGTCTTGGGATATTGGATCTAACATCAGTTTTGCGTGTTATTGATCAAATTACCTCTCTCCTCTACCAAATTAATGATTCTCCAAACCCTAAGCACTTTCATATAGTGACCAAAGGAGGGATCCTTTACAAACCATTTCCTCACACTCTCCATCCCCCCAAGTCACCTGGGAAGCCTCCCTTGTGGTGGAATCATCCATCACTAACATGAGGAGAGTAATTGATAAGGTGATAGTGTTTATTACTCGTAGTTGTGTCACAATAGTGACACTTGAGGTTAGATTTTCCCAAGTGACATTTTGTGTGATAACACAACTTGCAGGGTTATTTTAGTGGCAGGTCCCAGTTTGGAAAATTTGGGTCTGGAACCTTCTAGAGCCATTTTGAGGCATCAAATGATAATTTTTGGGGTTAAAACTTTCCTAACATAGCTAGGACCCTTTCCTTATTCTATGCATCGAGAACTTTCCAACAGTGCAAAAATCACGTTAATAAAAACTTGTATACAAAATTTATGCCTCTCGCAAGTTGACTTACCATGTTGACCACCATGGTATGAGAGGATGCCATGTTAGCTCTTGTTACTCATGCATATGGGGCTATCCACATATGCAATTTCAAGAATATTCTATAAAGTCCAAAACCCTATCACAATTCAGGGTTTGAGGAAGTCAAAAACCTACCCTTAGATGGCTATCGGGCTATGTTAAATACCGAGGCACTAGGAGGAGAAGAGGTTCCATTCTATACTATTGTGTTTTGTTCATTAGTGCTAGCAAGAAAAACCTCCCTATGGCTACACCAAGGTTTACAATGTAGGCAGATCAATAACCGTTTAAAAGTATCCTACTTTTCTAACTACCCCAAACATACCCCAGACTTATGCAAGAAAAACAAAATGAGAAGGATCAGGCAATTGTACCTTTACTCCACATCCGGTGATGATCCTCTCGCGCTTGAAGGATTCGCTAACTGAAAACCTCCTCCCAAGGCTGGCCTATATTCAAAGATAGATAAAAAAAAACTACAAACATGCATTTCATATATAAATAAATGGTTAGATGTTAGAATAAAACATAAATCAAATGCAAACATTCGACACATCATGTTTTGGGACAGGAAAAGTACTTCTTTTATTGATAATACAATGATCACTTACAACCAAAGCTGGCTACTACTCCATGAACCTGGTCCAGGATCCTCTTCACCAAGCTCGAAGTGCACCTCTGTATGGCTTCTCTTCTCAACCTTCTTCTTGGGAAGTATGATGGAGGAAGGAAGGAAAATTGGAGAATTTTGAGGAAATTCTCACAAAAGGGATACAAATACTTGGGGCAAGGAGGGGATGTAAAATGGGAAGAGTTTCATTGTTCTTATGTCTATATGTGGAATGAGACCCCAAAACCTCATTTTATATGACAAAAGGATGGTTATTTGGTTGGGTGACGGGCTATAGGCGGTGGATTAGTGGGGAAACTACCCAATAGCCTGTAATCTCAACGAATTCCTTGCAACTTTTGCAAGTATACATGGGTTGTAGTGGTGCAGCAAGCGTATGTACATGGTCAATATTGGTGCAAGGCATGCACATCTTCAAAAAATGTTTTTTTAAGAAGAGCCACTTAGTGATGGCTTGGAAAAAAATGCAAGTAAGAGGGCCAAATGCCAGGTATGCATATGTAGAGAAATTTAGGGTTATAACAGATGCCCCCTAATGTGTGAGGTTAGAATAGCATCTGATGTCCGAAATACATTACAAAATCTTTACCAATGTACGAAACAAGTGAGCCCGGGACCAGAGTTCAGGAGGTGCCATCTGCAAAAATAACAATTGTCTCTTCGAAGCGGGCATACCCATGCTCAGGATGAAATAAATCATGGATTTCAATCAAATACACTACAGATCCATGTCATATAACTATATAAAGTGTATCCACGAGAAATACACAGTGGATCTACATCTCAAAATCAAAGATATACAAGTATAATATCCATCTTCAAGAAGCCAACAACGCTTGATGATTGGAGGTGAGGCCTTCAGAGCTCGAGCAACAACTTCAATATATTCAAAACTCGGGTAGGAGTGTAATGTGAGTGTACGACTTCACTACCCAGAGGTCTTCGACGGCTCGTCGGGAAAAGACAAGAGGATCTCGGTGATCAGGCAAGGAACTTCATCAATTTCGAACAAGGACTTGATTGGAATTTTGGGATGGTCGGGCATGAGGTCAAGAGAAAAATTGCAGAAAGGCCAACTTAGGTTGGGTGAAAGTTCCCTTGGACAATAGCATGACAAATTCTCAAACTCAGGAAGCATGACATTGACATAAGTTCACGATGCAAGATGCAACACAAACTCTCCATGTGTTTGGAAGAGTAACCAAACAGAGGAGGACACAACTCTTATGTAGTGAGAACAACTTCCTAAGGTCATATTAGATCCCAAATCTTGACAAAAAAATAGAAGGATGTACTTTGTCCAAGGGCGACTCATTGTGCTTCTAAAAAAGAATATATATTTCTCGTCCCCTCTTTTTTATTTTTTTTATTTTTTTGTCTTTTTCAATTTTTTAAAGAGCTTGAAAAAGAATAAAAGAATTATACATTACAAAGGAGGAACGAGTGTTGCAAGAATACTAGTTCCAAGCACAAGGAACACATTAATGCTCAGAGCAAGGAGACATGTGTAGGAAAAATACACTTGGGAAAATTCCTCCATGGGTTAAGGTGTCAGATCGTAGAGGAAAAGTGCTACATGGCTTGCATATAAGGCATGTTTCAAAGGTTCGATTGAGAGAAACATGGAGCCGACATTAGGCCAAAGACGCAGATATGCAGACACGATTAGCAAGACACAATGAAACCCCCTTCAATGTAATTTTAACGAGCCTAGAGAAGGTAAGCTCGATAGTTTTTTCATGTTTATAGAGTATAAAAAAATGTAAAAGAAGACTCCACTAGGGTACCTTTTTCGGAAATAGTCTAGTCGGTTCGAAAAAGGGGTAAAATTGCACCGAAAAGACGTCTATTCAAAACCATTTTAACTAATGTGAAAAAGACAAGATCACTCAACAATCTTTTCAATTTTAAGTAGTTTGAAAAGAGCTTAACTATGGACTCACAACCTTTTTCTAGATTTAGTCTCCTTAGCCCAAAAAAGTATAAAATTTACTGAGGAGAACTCTCCTGGCGAGATGAATCTCCTGAGGTGTACCTTTTTCCTCTGTAATCTACAGGTCGAAAAAAGGGGTAAACTCATGCCAGTAGATGTTCTTCTAGACCATTTTAATGAGTGTGAAGGAACAAGGTCACTCGACGATCTTTTCAATTTTAAGGAGTCTGAAAAGAGCTTAACTATGGACTATGTGGGGGATGTTCTTCTAGACCATTTTAACGAGTGTGAAGGAACAAGGTCACTCGACGATATTTTCAATTTTAGGGAATTTGAAAAGAGCTTAAATATGGACTCTTTGGAGGTTCCTTTTTCATAATTTTTTGTCCCTCGGGCCCAAAAAAGGGGTAAAAGTATACCTAAGAATACTCTTCTAGCGAACCGAAGCTCCTAGAGTATACCTTTGTTCGTAAAATTGACCATCCGGATCGGAAAAGGGGTAAACTACCGTCGGACAGACATGCCTTCAAATTTGAGTTTGGAGAGCGTGAAGGACAACAAGATCGGTCGACAATATTTTCATGTTTAGAGAGTCTGCAAAGGGATTAAAGAAGACTCCAAGAGGTTACTTTTCTCAGTTAATCCAGACAATATAGAAAAGCATAAATGTAGTCTCGTCGGATGTTGCTTTTGGATCTCAAAGCGAGCTTGAAAGACAACAAAGTATGCTCATTTTTTGGACTCCCAAGGGTGAGGCCAAGGGTGATGATGCATAAGGAAAATGAGGCTCAATATTGTAATCATAACAGGACTAGAAAGGACTCCTGAGCCTAAAGTCATTAGAGACAACATGGACGCCAATAAGTAATAAGGATCTATCTAGGGCATCCATGTAAAGGTAGGCTCTACCACCTAATCACAACACTTCTAAACAAGAAAGATGGTTCCATGTCACACTTCGGTGGGATAAATCCTATGGAAAAGCGGAAAAGACAACGAGATGCAGAAAGTTGAGGTGGAATCCTAACTTATATGCAAAAAGTTGGAAAAAATAACTCTTACCAAAGGACCTTTAAAAATGACCCATCTCCCAAAACGGTTACCAAACCAAAAGTGAAGTGCATCATAACATCCAATAAGATACTCAACAACCACATTAAATGATTTTCAAGCCAGAAAAAATGACAAAAGGGTTCAAAAAAGTGGAAAAAAGGGCCAAAAAAGTCTATAAATAGAAGTTGACAGCTCATTTTCACCATTGCAATTTGAAAATTAACCAAAAGGTAAAAAATACCCCTTTTCTAAAAGAGTTGATTCTGGGAGATTCAGAGGACGAAACAAACTTATGCTCGGACCAAGTAAGTATAAACTCATCCCTCTTGCATTTCTATTCTTCAATCATGCATTGTTTTTAGTTTTTTGGGGGGGTGTGCTCTCCTAAAGAAGAGAGACCCTACGTGTATGCGGGTTTTCCAAAGACAACCCTCATACATATGTGGGAAGAAAACAATCTTCCCGTAGATGTATGTGACTGTGTCCAAAACAACCCGCGTACACCCTCAAAAGCATGGAAAAATAAAATATGCAAGAGTTAACTCCCCCTTGAACTTGTCATGTAACAGGGTGTATGTCCACTAGAGGGATAAGGAACACAAGGAGATCAATATCTTGGTCAATGAGGAGCATGTTGCCATTGCCTCATTAAAACAATGTGGGCTATGGAAGTTCTACCAGTGTCCACTTATGAGGGCACAACCCAAGCTTCTAAATGCCCTGGTGGATTACTAGCACCCAGACACAGAGGCATTCATGATTGAGGGGCGTTCATTGACTCCAACAACCGAGGATATATACTTCTTGAATAGCCTCTCGATGAGGGGGGAACCAATCAACCTACACACATTTCCTCCTGGGCCCTTCAACATCACTGACTACATCAAGATGCACTGTGAGGCAGGCACTGAGAAAGTAGGTTCTCAAGTGCCCATCAACAAGATCACCAACCTGTCACTGAAGGTGATCCTACTGCTCATTGGGCGGATCACTGGATCCGCGATGGTCCACCATGCTTCTAAGGTGCACATGTATTGTGCTATGCAGTGCCTTGATGCCCGTATATTTGACTGGAGCACGACCATGCTTACTTGCATGAAGAGGCAACTTACAGATTGTCGTGAGTGTAGAAACAAGAACTTCGGGTTCAGTACCGTTATATGCTCATTCTTCTTTGAGAGGGTACCCAACCTGAGTCCGAGAGAGACGATGTGGGGGCATGTGGCCTCCTTCCCAACAGTGTGTATATGGGCACCATTGTTACCATGATAGGGGGGAGGAAGGAGCATAGAGGCCTTCGACGACACATTCTTCGACTGGTGGGCACGACAGATTCCAGCGATAGAGGATTACCCCTACGCTGGAATCAACTTTTCTAGAGATCCATACATGCCCGTACCTCCTGGAGAGGAGCGAGGAGAGATAGGCACTTGTGTTTTTAAAGTTATTTAATTTTTAGTTTACTTTATATATATTATTCTTATGTGCATCAAAGTATCTCACAACTATGTATTTATTATGTACAGATGTGGGACTTGTGCGCCTGATAGACTTCTCAAGGACTAGGCGACGTCCTCGACCAGAGGCAGTACCAGCAGCAATCGGCAGACCAACAATCACAAGGGGACCTCCAGCCGAGAAGGCTGAGAGAGTGTTGAGATGGGTGGAGCAGAACCTCACTGCGCTCACTCGTGCATTTCCCATGGCCGAGATTGAGGATCTCCTGCCATCGACGCAGCCTCATGTAGTTGGGGTGCCACGAACTTGGGTCCAACTCTTCTGGCATTTGGAAAATGTCTCCATTCACTACGGCAGGGCCAATAGGCCCCAATATTAGATAGGATGGACTCATTGTGTGCTGAGGGAACGTTTTTTGTATATTTTTGAGGGCATAGGCCCCGTGATGTGTACCAAATTATTATTTTCGAGGCGTTCACACCGACCTATGTACTCTGAGACTTTTTGATATATATATATATATATATATATATACATATTTTATGTCTTATGGATCACATTTATTTACAAATGTATGTACATGTGTATGTGTGTGCAACATGCCAATCTAATACTTGATTAGCTAGAGTATATGTCATTTGATTTAATCTCCTAGGAACATGGATGTACGTAATGTAATCAAAGAAACGTTCTAAGAGACATACCCTAAGGAAAAATCAGTGTAAAGTAGGATCATAAACACGCTAAACCCCATTTAACTGAAACACAACCAATTGAGCATCTAGGTAAACCCAAAGGTGAGAAATTCCATGTGACAAAGTGTCACGAAGCAACTCTATCACCACGGTGTACTCGACGACATTGTTTTTAGCATCACTTTCGAGTGTGTCGGCTAGTGTTGTGCGCGAACCCAAAGAACACCTTCGATTCACTTGACATCTGCCATGGTAAAAAGATGACATAAATAATGACACATCCATAAAACAAAAAGACAAAAAACTAGCTGTATAAGAACTATACATATGTACAAGAAGTCATCTAGGTGACCAACCTATGAGTAATACTTCTTGAGGTAGAGCCCATTTCTAGTCTCTGCCAAAGCATTTCCCTCAAAGTCAACCAGACGATAAGCACCCTTCTTTAAGACCTCTTTCATAATGAAAGGTCTGAACCACATGGGTTTGAACTTCCCTGCCCCCAGGGGATCCTTATCTTGGTCGTAGACCAGGACAAGGTCGCCTTCAGAGAAAATCTAAGGACAAACGAACCGATCATATTGACACTTGACTCGTTGCTTGTGAGCCTCGTTGTCCAAGGTTGCATCACGACATTTCTCATCGATATTCTCGAGATATAATAAGCGTTCCTCAAGTGGTGAAGCTTCTGGCAATAACTCTACTTCCAACTTTAAAGACGGGATCTGACACTCTATAGGCAAGACTGCTTCCAGCCCGTAAACGAGTTGAAAAGGTGAAAAAACGGTGGCAGTCTTTACAGATGTTCGGTAGGCCCATAACACCGAGTACAACATCAAATGCCAATTTGACTTGGAAAAATTGATCATTCGCTGCATAATAGTCTTGAGGGACTTATTCATAGCTTCCACTAGACCATTCGCTTGTGGGTAGTAGGGTGATGAATGCTCTTGCCTCAATCCAAGATTTGATATTAACTCGAACATCATTTTTTTCTGAAAGTGACTGCCATGGTCAGTGACAATCTCCTTCAGGATGTCGAACCTTTCTACTATCTGGTTAAAAATGAAGAGAGTCGTTGTTTCGCCATCATTGTTAAACGTTGGCATAGCCTCGATCCACTTTGTGAAGTAGTCTACTTCTACGAAGATATAACGATGCCCCCTGGCTGAGGTCAGGTGGCATGTAGTAAAATCAATCCCCCACTTGGTGAAGGGACCAACGACAATGACAGGAAACATGGGAGCGTGATGTGCCCTCATCTTCCGAGAGAAGATCTGACATGGGTGGCAATTCTTGATCGACTCAACGTAATCCTTGATTAACGTAGTCCAAAAATAACCGGCTCGTAGAATATTTTGGGCTATTTCCAACCTAGACAAATGACCACCACATGCTCCAGTGTGGCAGTCGTTGAGAACGAGTTCCGCTTCTTTGTGTATAAGGCACTGATGAAGAACAAAATCTACACCTTGATGATACAAAGTGTCATCGAGTATGAGATAGTTTCATGCCTGATGGCGAATTCATCGACGCTCACCACGAGAAGATGAAGCAGGGCACTTCAAAGTATGGAGATAGACTAGTATATATCCATACCATGGGTCCAAAGATGCGATCATAAAAAGATATCCTTTAATAGTCAATTATTCAGGCGTGACATTACCAGATTCAACCGGAAGTTCCAAAATAAGTTCCACAAAGACCAATGACTTTTTGGATTTCATGGAAACAAAATCCAAGTCAAATTTCTGGAGGATAACAATCCATCTAATGATATTTCCGCCAATGACGAGTCGTTTCAACACATATTGAAATGGATTCACAATGGTAATGACGGTGGTCTTGCGAAGCATGATATAATGACGGAACCACTGGACAACATGCATTGTTGCCAACACAAGCTTCTCAAAATGAGAATAGTTGAGTTCCAGCCCAACTAGGCCTCGGCTTAGGTAATAAATCACATTCTCTTCGAGCATGTCGTCTTCTTGAACCAAGACGATACCGATGGTCAACTCTGCAACGACCAAGTACAATAAGAAATTTTTATTATAATTGGGAGGCTGGAGCAGAGGGGTAGACATAAGGGTGTGTTTCAATGATTCAAAGGAGCGTTGAGCGGCTTCATCCCAATAGAAAGGGACTCCATTTTTTAGTAAATGCATGAACCCTTTAGTGATCTCGGCATAGTTTGCAATAAAACACCGAAGAAAGTTCATTTTCCTCTGTAAGCTTTGAAGCTGAGGGACTGTGCACGGGGGAGGCAACTGAACTATTGCCTCAACCTTCAAATGATCGATCATGATCCATGTTGTTGAAACTATGAAACCTAGAAGACGACCCGACGTCACGCAGAAACTGCACTTGTTAGGATCCAAGTGAATCTGATAGTAGCAATATCGTTCGAAGATTAGTCGGAGGTGTGCAGGATGATCAGCTCTCTTGTGAGATCATGATGCTAGATCATCGAGATAATCCTCAACTATATGTCTAAGGTCATGGAAAGAAAAATACATGGACCGCTGAAAAGTGTCTCCAACATTCTTCAGGACAAAAGGCATCTTATGATAAGAAAATGTGCCCCATGGATAGATAGAAGTTTTTTTATGTTGGTCTTCGGGTTTGATCTGAATCTGGTTACATCCCGAAAAACCATCCATGAATGAAAAGAGCTCACAACCTACGCATTCATCGACAATTTGATCAATGAATGGGGTGGGGAAATTATCCTTTGGACATGCCTTGTTCAAGTCATGGAATTCCATGCACACGTGAATTGTGCCCTGTTTTTTGTTAACCAGAACAGGATTTGGCACCCATTGCGTCAACTGTATGGGGTAGATGAAACCGTCTTTAAGAAGTTTCTCCACTTAAGCCTTAATAGCTATTGTTTTCCTGGGATTCATCGGATGAAGCTTCTGCCAGACCGGCTTAGTGTCAAGATAAGTCGTTATCTCATGTTCGACGATTCTTGGATCGATGCCTAGCATTTCCTTGTAAGACCAGGCAAAAATGTCACAGAATTCCTTAAATAAATCTATATAGATTCAAATATCCTCGGGGGAGCAGTCTTCTCTGACGAAAACATTCTCCACGATGCTAGGTGTTCTAGAGAGGTCAATAGGTATCATTTCAACGATAGTTTCCATATTACCCTCGGTGTAAATTGCGTGAGTAGCTAGAGGATTAACAAGACAAGACCTGTCTCCAGTCATAGTCAACATGAATTCACCTGCCTCTATTCTTCTTAACTCCGTGAGAAAATAAGATCTGTGATGGATATCATCCCAGGGTTTGTCTAGACCATTCAATGCCTCTATAATCGCCTCATCAGAGGGAAATACCAAGTCTAAATAATATGTAGTGGTGAGGGAACCTTGAGCCCAAATAGGCTCGAGACCTGTATCTAACTCCTGTGCAGGAGTCGGATCGGGGTTGGTCGAAGCTTGTTGGACAATACTATACACAATTTTTCCCACAGACAAGGGAATGGCCATGCCAAGATGCCCTGTCCCTTCCATCGAGGCCGATGGGGAAGGAAGAGTCCATGGATCATTAAAGTAAGTCGTTTGGAATGACAACACTTGAAATATTTCAGCCCTAGGTTGGTCGAGGGTAGCCGATATAAATTTGACATCGCTGGAAGGAGGCGGGTAATCAAAAGTACCCATCAAAGGTGGGCACAAACCAACCCCCACATTGACGACATCGGACTGAGGGTTATTAATCATCGGGACCGTGGATGCCCCCGATGAAGGGTCAGGCTTGGAGAAGGAAAAATAGTCAATGATTATGATTCAACCCTCGTGTGGAAACAACAAGACTCAAAAAATTGTGGAAACCACTGCATGCATTGCATAATTCCAACTTCTTCCTAGCAAATGGTTGTAGTCGAGAGGTGCATCGACCACTTCAACTTCGATGCACACGGTCTTCCCTCCTAACTGCATAGGGAAAGAAGGGATGATTCCATGTGGTTTGAAAGAATGATCGTCAAAAGAAGTAAGAAGAGTAGGTGATGGAGACAAAACGGGTTGGCCAATGGCCTTCCAACACACCAACGACATCATGCAAGTCGAGGCACCCTCATCAACCACCATGTGGAAAATATTTCGAGTAAAAGTTTGTGTGGTGTAAGCCACTACTATCTGAAATGCGACGTGGTAAGGGAGACGAGGTTTCAAGTCAGTCATATCGAGAACGATCTTTCTCGGATTACAAGTCTCTGCAGATCCCAAAGCTGATAATAGAGCCTTTTTCTGCGAAGGGTAGCTCTGGAGGACCTCCAAAGAAGACATCGCACAAGGGGTTTGTGACAAATCCTCCACCACATAGTAGTTATGGGCGGCCCTCGCGTTTGAATTATGAGAATCTTTCTTGAATGCCCCTTTTGGGATGCATGTCATTGTTTTTTCCATCATTCTCTCAATCTGGAGAGGAACATCTGGGTTTGTGGCTTCTTTACCCTTTTCAACAGATTTTGACAATCTATAATCGTGTGCCCTGGTCGCTATATAAGCGTCACCTTTCATCATATAAATTTTTGCAGTCGAGGGATTACTAGAAGATGGAGGGGGTCCCTGACTGCCCCCATCCATGCTTGAAGAGGATTAAGTCATATTTTTCCCATGTGGAAATGGGTTCATTAACACAACAGGTTGTTGTTGTGCCAATAACTTTTGGGGCTCCGCAATTCAAGTGAACAGGTGAGTCGGATGGTCCTCCATGCAAAGGTTACATGGGTACTTTGAATTTCTCTTCTCTGTGTTTCCCCCGCCAACATTGTTGTTAGGTTTCTTATCCCCCTTACCCTTCTTGTTTCTCTGTTTTTTCTTCCCTTCAGGCTATTGGTTGGCCTTTGGGTTTGTCGACTGCACACTGTGTACATCCAACATTTGGGTAGGGGGAACAGCCGAATCGGAGGTCTGGTTGGCCAATGTCTATTGTATCAACAATTATTGCAATTGATTTGACAATTGATCAGTGGAATTTTCTTATGTTATCCAACTATACCATCGACATGTGGTCCAGAATTTTGTCTGGCGTTGTCAAGGATGGACCGTGGAGCATCTGGAAAATTCTCATAGAGTAAGCCAGACCGAGAGTATATTAGTTCAAGCTATTGCACTCTCATTATCGCCTCCTCCTCTGAAAACACTCCCGAAGTTGCAACGTCCTTGGATAACTGAGGTACCAAAGACTTCAGGAACCACTCCAATAGGAAAGCCGGTGGGACCTGTACCTTAATCAAACTCTTCTGATGCCACCATTCTTGGATGTGATCCGAGATATGATCGGCCTTAGTCTGCTCAAAGTTGGCCAATAATTCGGTGCCTACATCATATCTCATGGGTAGTTGGAAATGGTTCAGAAAAACCATCGCCTAATCGCTAAAGTAAGAGTATCTTGAGTGGTCAAGCTTGATGTACGATTCCGTGGCACCCCCGATAAGAGTGCATTGAAATAGGTGTAATTGTACAGAGTCATCTCGCAGTGAGTTTGATGAGCACCATAAATGGAAAGTTGTCACGTGATCACCCGAGTCTTTGCTAGGCTTGCCTTCGAATTTCAAAATGTCTGAGGGCTACCTGAGGGCAACTTAGTCGGAATGGGGGGCCAATGCAGATCATGACAAATTGGGTCATTAAGAAACCTTGACAAGTCGGGCAAGTGTAACATTGCTAGAAATGGTAGTTTGGACTGGGTACTATGTACAGGAAAAAGGGATCCTGGAGTTTGACTAGCACTAGATTGCCAGGAAAAGTTGGGTTGTTGGTCAGGGTTCTGGTAGACACCATGGCCTTGACCAGCGCACGGAAACTACGTTTGTTGGGACATCATCGGCTAATTCCGGTAATTGGACATCGAGGGATGGGCAGGGATTTCTCACTGCATTGTGTTCCAAAGATTCTGGAAGGGGTTTCCCCCTGCCGATCCAATGGGCATAGGTATTGAGCCTTGTCGGGGGTTCCATTGACCATGGAATGGGTTTCCCCCAGTTGGCATCCCTGACGAGGGAAATAATCCTTGCCAAGGATTCCAAAGTCCTTGTGAGGAGAAAACTCATGTACTTTCCCCCTATGTAGGAATAGTACCCTGCACAGGATTCTATTGTCCAAAACCAGGGTTGCCCCCGGTTGAGACAAAAACTAAATAAAAAGCGTTATTACCAAATGTGTCAAACAAATAGAACAAAATGGATCCCACCGACGTGGTGTAAGAAAAAGGTCCTAAACTTCCTACTCCAAACAAGTTGTAGTTCGTGTTCGACTCGACGGGTGGCTGGAAAGTGTCGCTGAGTGAGGGGGACGGAGGAGGTATATGACCTCCACCGCAAGGGATATCATTATAGGAGGTTGAGGTGCCCCCCATGGACTCTTTCAAGGGAGAATTTGAGCTCCCTACCTCCAAACCCATGGTTTGTAGGGTGGAGTGGGTAAGGACGAAGTTTGTATCAAAGTCGGGCATCTTGTATGAAAACAAAGGGCTCGTCGCACTCTGCGTGAACGGGGCAGTGGTCGTCGTTGTTGATGGTATCATACCACTACCCAAAGTAGAGGTGGTCAAGACCATTGTGGTCCGAACCGACGAAGGTGGGTTAGGAGGTCGAACATCCTCTGTGGTGGCAACCGTTGAGGGAGTGTGAGGACTCCCTAACGAAGTAGCAACATTTGCTTCCATGGCTTCTTGCAATACTATCTGATGCTCGTGATGTGTTACCCTTGGAGGGACAACTTGTACCAATATTGGCACCAACAAGTCAGTGATCAAAGGGTTTACTGGCCCTAGAGATTTCGCTCCAAAGTAAAAAACAATAGGTTCCTCCGGATTTGAGTAATCTCCTCTCGGAGTTGGCTCGAGCAGAGTCTCCTATGGCCTAGTGGCTTCAAATGACCCTTGCTGGTCAATTCTTCGTTGTAAGGGTGGCGGTGGTGGCTCCAATGTAACCAGTGGGAGGCCCTGAAGCCTTCGCGACCGACGGAGCTCTTGATATTCCACTTTGTGAAAAGATCAATGACACAGTAAGGCTTTAACTAACGTTTAAAACCAAGCACACAATAGAAAATTTCCTACAAGATAAACCAAGCAAACCACTATCTAGTTGGAAGAATAGTTACGCCAGCCAACACTAGAGAAACTTATCGGTGCAAGTGCAACTCGAACACGAAAGCACCATCCAGGTATACTCTACAAAGTGTGACTTAGCATCTACCCTAGGTACCGCAGTATACCCCTGCAGCCACCTATGTAAGTCCCTAGAATAAAGGCAACTAATTTTCCATCTCGTAAACAATCACCAGGAGGGTATAGTTGACAGTCGGGTGGACCGCAATGAGTAGGATAGCAAGTCTGAAACCTACTGAGGGTATCGAAAGCAAGTGGTCTGGAAGACAAATGAGGATCTCGAATGGATTCGAGGTCCACAAATCTCTCTAGGAAAATGAAAACGACAATATCCCACGACAGATCCTCAATATGCGTTCCCCACTACGTTTGGTTTGGCTTTGGAGGGATTATCTCTGCTACCTTTCCTCACGCGACCTCGTGTTTATCCCCTGTGTTAGAGGGGGGTCCCGGATAAATTTCACGTCATTGGACTTTTACACTCCCTAGCTCTGACTCTAATGTTTTTTTATAAGCCTTGAAGAGTTTCCTCTCCAACCTAATTCAAGGCTCTACCCTAAACTAGTTGATTGACCCTACAAACATAAAATTCTAATTAATTTTAAATTAGCGTTCATTTTAAATGGCTTGTTTAAACTCAACGGATATGGCAGTGAAACTAGTGATGTGTATGAGAGACAAAAAGAGGAGGAATAAACGAAACTGAAATCAAAATCACTTCTAGTTAACAATAAAGATTTGCAACTAACTCTTTAAACCAACTTTTTCATAACTATTTTTTTTTTAATATCTCTAAAAGGAAGACCTAAAATGAAATTTCACTCGACTGCGAGCTACTTAATGTTCTAAGAAATTAATAAAGAACTTAAAAAATGAACTCTTTTTCCTAGCAAGTAAGATAATTGACTCCAACTACTTTACCAAACCAAGAAAGGAAAAAATTTTATTTATTTATTTGAAAAATGCTTCAAACAAGAAAAACTCAAAATAAATCTGTTTCTTCTTTTCTTTAAAGCAAACGAAAGGGAAAAAAGAAAAATACAAGACAAGACTGAAACTAACCTCTAGCCCACCATGGATCGCAAGGAGTCACTAAAGACACCGAACAGGCTGATCAACCACTCAAAGACTTGCCTAAAACCATTTCCAAAGTAAACACAAGAAATCTTCAAAAGGACAAGCAAACTGACATCTAACCCAGGCTTTGACTTTAAAAACAGAGGCACTGAACTCTGTCAAGAGACCCTGAGAAGTAAAAAACCTCAATCAAGGAAGAGGTTGACTGCCTCTTCTTAAAAATAATCCCTTGAACCAGGTACGTTACTGATGCTTAAGCAGCCTGTGTATGTATGCGAGTTGTCTATAAAGCAAGGTGTGTATGTACGTCTATTGACCCACAATAAGCCGCATACACCTCTGTACTTTTTGAAAAAAGAAAAGAAACATGCAGACTGAAAGGGTAGGGAGAACTGGCTGTATGGCACCAACATGTGACCAAAATCCCTTAAAAGACTCAGTAGACTCAACAGAAGCTCAAAAGGTATAAAACCAATCAAACACCCAAAATATCCCCTAAAACCCTAAAGGCTTCCCCAATATGGTTTCCAGTTCTACTAGCGGGGAAAACCCCCCTATGGCTACACCAGGGTTTACAATGTAGGCAGATCAATAACCGTTTAAAAGTCTCCTACTTTTATAACTACCCCAAACATACCCCATACTTATGCAAGAAAAGAAAATTGAGAAGGATCGAGTAATTGTACCTTTACTCCGCGTTCGGTGATGATCCTCTCACGCTTGAAGGCTTCGCTGACTGCAAGCCTCCTCCCAAGTCTGGCCTGCATTCAAAGACAGATAAACAGAAAACTACAAACATGCATTTCATATATAAATCAAGGGTTAGATGTTAGAATAAAACATAAATTAAATGCAAACATTCAACACATCATGTTTTGGGACAGGAAAAGTACTTATTTTATTGATAATACAATGATCACTTACAACCAAAGTCGGCTACTACTCCACGAACCTGGTCCAGGCTCCTCTTCACCAAGCTCCAAGTGCACCTATGTATGGCTTCTCCTCTCAACCTTCTTCTTGGGAAGTATGATGGGTTTATGATGGAGGAAGGAAGGAAAATTGGGGAATTCTAAGGCAATTCTCACAAAAGGGATACAAATACTTGGGGAAAGGAGGGGATGTGAAATGGGTAGAGTTTCACTGTTCTTATGTCTAGATGTGGAGTGAGACCCCAACACCTCCTTTTATATGACAAAAGGATGGTTATTCGGTTGGATGACGAGCTATAGGCGGTGGATTAGTTGGGAAACTACCCAATAACCCGTAATCTCAATGAATTCCTTGCAACTTTTTATTTTTTCCAACTTTTTCAAGTATACGCAGGTTGTAGTGGTGCAACATGCGTACATATGCAGGATGTAGTGGTGCAGAAAGCGTACGTACATGGACAGTATTGGTGCATGTCGCATACATATTCAAAAAATGATTTTTTAAGAAGAGAAACTCAATGGTGGCTTGGGAAAAAATGCAAGTAAGAGGGCCAAATGCCAGGTATGCATATGTAGAGCAATTTAGGGTTATAACAATTAGTTGAGAAAAAAAAATGGGAGAAAGAAAGTAGAGAGCATAATAGAGGGGTTGAATGTTCTTTAGTATCCTAACATGCCACATGTCTTAGGTAACTCCATAGAAAGTGCCTTTTCCTTTGTACTTGCATTATTTCCATACCAGAGAAAAGATAGCATAAAAACCTCACCTTCTAGATGGGTTTTCTCCCATAAGGGTTTCCCAAAAAAAATATTTTTGTTATTTTTTGGATGGTGTGCGATTGTATTTTACTGTTCTCTATTTTCCGCATTTTATCTATTTCATGCATAAGCATAAATCAATAACTAAATATCCTGGAATCTAAAGGAATTTAACCTTCATAATGTAGATTTCAATTTTATTTATTAGATCTATTGTGAAGAACTATTCCAATGGAATATCCATGAAAATTTATAGATCATTGGTGGTCCTTTGTAATAAAGGTTCAATACTTTTCTAGATATGGAGCATTTGCAATATGTGTCTATCTTTTGTGGTTGATTTAGATCATCAACAATAACTATGAGGAAACTTGGATTGGGTCACAAAATTCTAACACTCTATCTAGCAGAAATTATAAGTTTCAATGCTAATTATAAATCCATTTGAATATGATTGCATACTCTAGTTATCAAATATTTTGTTTATGTTCCAAACTAGTAACAAAGTCTAAGAGGCTTTGGGAATTATCACTCCAAAATAGCCATGGTTCAAATCTGTGATAAAGATGAGGTGTAATTGTATCTTATTTCACACAGATATGAATACAACACAGTTTTCTTATAGGTATAATTTCAAATTTCAATTGATGGATAACCGAGGTTGGATCTTAAAACCTACTCAGAATCTCCAAGAGTATTAGTTGTATCATTCATGTGTGAATTTTGCTAGTGAAAAATCTTGTCCTTGAAATGGGTATTCTACGTAGATGATATATGCACAAAATTTGGCAAATCAACAGTCTTCAACATTTCTCGATTCCCACCCATGACTATAACTAAACCCTCCTATTAAAATAAAGGTAGGATGTACTTCACATTAGTTCATTGGGCACTCTTTCAAGTTGCTTCACTGTTTATTATACCTCAACACATCAATAATATCCTCTATCTATCATATCTCTACTATACATTTCTTCAACTATGGCAATGTTTCACTAAAATTTGTTGTTAACACGATTCTATTCTTTTTTATGTGGTCATAATTCTATTACTAAATACATTGGTAAAACAAGCTCTAAACATGGAATTTTAAGGTTACCATAATTATCCCAACATAGGAGACTAGGAGTTGAACGATTCATATGATGGAGATCCAAAGGAGGTGCTTGATATAATTAAAATGAAAACATTGTTAACCATAGATCCAAAGGAGGTGCTTGATATAATTAAAATGCAAACATTGTTAACCATAGTAGCTATTATAGTTGAAACACTCTTTATTTCCTGGTTCACAACTTTGTCTTTACACAACATTTCGACAAAGCAAGCTTATGGAGTAAACAAGTTATTTGATTGTAAACATAACTTGGTTGAAATATCTAAATATGTGAGTGATGGTCTTGAGAAAAAATGTGATATGTATGAAATATTTCTAGAGTCCATGTATGAGTCTTTGTTCTATGAGAAAACTTTTCAATGTTTGGAAAATTGTCTTCTACAAATAATTTATCCACCATAGATACACTATTACACTGATATTAGGGATTTCTCATCCCCTACTATTCCATATTAACAGTATCACATGATTTTATCCACACACAGGTTAATGAAGAGAAAATTCAAGCTTTGGATCTGAGTTAAGAGTGCATTTGATGGTTGTTCTTTGAGTGTGAGCAACTGCTATCTTTGTAGTCTAATTAAGTAAGTTTGTGTAGATGCCAAGGAGTCGCCATAGTCATTAATAGAAATTTGTTGCATATTCTTTGTTTGAAATATTTTATTTAAGGGTGTTTTCCATCAAACAAACCTTTTCCAATATTCCCTATATTTTCATTTGAAATTATACCATCAAGCTCAAAAACTTAGTGTTGAGCTGACATGTCAAATTGAGGATTAGACCCAAGATTTGAAGCATCAAATTCGTTAGTTGTATCAATTTCATTTTCACTTTAATAATCCTTGACAAAGATATTATCCTCCTTGAATGCATTATAAGTCAACTGTATAGTGATTTGTCCATGTGAGCTTTTATTACGAGGATCATTTGGATCTAAAGTCTTAAGAAGTTCAATTTTAATTATTTTTGGTTCATGTGATGTAACATATTTTAAGGGAATAATTTGCATTCCCAGCTTGTCATGTGTACCAACCTTCAAAAGTTAACTTAAAAAGAAATGAAAAACTACTCATGATGATCAGTTGTAATAATTTTTCACTGAAATCCCCTTCCATTCAAAGATTCTAATACACAATGCTTCAAAATTGATTTTTCCCCTTGTGTTATTAATGTTTGTTCAAGCATCAAGAAATATTGAACTATCCAACTCACTTAAGGATTTGTAACCAAAACCTCTTTAATATTGATCATTGTGTGCTTGACAATAAACCTTGTTTGAAACATATCACATCACTTTTTGGTGCCCTCTTTTGTCTCCTTTGGAAATCCCATATCTCATTTCAAAATCGCAACAAAAATATTGGGTAATGGTTCAAAAACGCCATGAGAAGAAACTCTTAATGCATGTCATAGCACAAAATGGTCAAAGAAGAAACTAAAAGATTATAATTTGAGGGAAATGGAAAAGACAAATTATATAGAAACAGTCTAGAGTGAATAAACATTATCACCCATAGGTTAAAACATAAAATATGGGTAGAACCAATGATTGCTCCAACTCCAGTGGTTCTAAAAAAACACTTATTGTAATCATGCAAGATAGACAATCAATCCACAAGGTTGGATAGGAAAAATCACAGTAGCACTATCACACTTTCATAGATACAAGGTATTGGAAGGAAAGAAAATAAGTCAAATTGAAACACTATGGGTGGTAGCGTGCTATAGTTTGCAAACATTTATCTACAAGAAACAAAGAGTCACTTGGAAAAAGCATGCTCAAAACGAATTTTACAAATCATGTGAAACCAAATTGTCAACACTGGAAGTGAAATAAGTATAGGTGTGGAGTTAACTTCATTTTTTGTGCTTAGAAACTGTTGATTCTTGAATCCGTCAGGACCAAAACGACAACCTCACGAGGATATGAATCCTCCTATGTTTTTAAAGAGGTGGTACTCCTCTTTGGATTATGATTTTTCTTTGTAATTTCAAATCAAGAGTAATATAGGGCCATATCACATGATATAGTCCAATCTTTTAATGCTCAATAAATATTAAAATGTTGAAAAGTAAAAATATATTTATAAAGATAATTCTTGAGAAGTGGACCAAGAATCTCAAACATCACACATTGCAGAAAATAAAATTATCCTCACATCCATCATAATAGAAATAAATATTCTGATCACATTCAAAATAAAATAAGATGGTTTGTTTGTGTTATCACTCTGTAAATTTCTTTTGGCTAAGGAAAGCAAATCACAAAGGTAACCCAAAACCAACTTGAGGCTAGAAGTTAGTCCTTCCAACCCAAAGAGGGCTCTCTCTCTTCAAATCAATCACTGAAAAGGATTGATTTGGAATTTCGTTCAAAGGCTAGATCTCTAAGGCAAGATTGAATTCATAGAGTTGGTGGCAATGTGGACAGAAATTCCATTGGGAAATGGAGTCACTGGAACATAAATCAATGAAGGTTTACTGGATACTTGGTGAATTGAAAGGTGACTGATCAGAGGAAATATAGAAAGCACTCCTTTAGGCCAATTAGATATCATTGTAGATTGAATATTACAAAGAAAACAAAAAACCCTCTAGGGCATCTATCAAGAATGAATCCCAAGGTGATTACAATTGAAATTACATGCAACAGAGCATCAAATACAAATGAATTCTAATACATATAGTTCACATTAACATAAAGAAGAATATATATCACATACATGAATTTAAACTAGAAGACTAAAACTGTAGGATCACATGCATAGAATAACACAATCACATGTATCTCTGGAGTCAAATTTTACGGACTTCTAATCCAACAAATTTCATTAATATTAGAGAAAATTTACAAAATGTATTCAATAGTCTCTTCCTTACACACTTTCCAACCCTTTCCATACTCAATTTCATGAAATAAATACAATATGGCTCTCCCTTGGACCAAGGGATACGAGCTAAACCATTTGCACAAAAATAGAACTAAGTTACATTGAAATAGAAATAGTTTCAACTAGGTTCCATAGAACTAGGGAGTTCTCTTTGACCAAATTGATTTCATCGAATTAATTTAACCAAATACATGCTAGGTGTCAATTAAGATGCTCTTTGTCTTCATATGTCGTTGGAGATGATATGGAAAGGTTTGTTGAGATATTATTGTCGAATTTGAGGGATTCTGACACTCTGTCACAGTTGCACAGGAAGGTTGTTGCGCAACAACAACCTAAAGCAGACACACAACGATGTTGCATAGCAGATGTTCATTTTTCACTTTGCTTATAATTTCTAACCTGGGTTGATTGATGATGACAATTTATGGTGATAATAGCTTCATGATGGCAATAGTGTGCTCTAGAACCCCTTCATCCTCCTTCAAAAAATCATTTGCCTCTCAAAACTTAAAAACCCTAATATATGTGAAACTACAATGAATGAGACCAAATTACCTCTGTCTAATAAACTACTTATATTTATACATTCATAGTATCTATCTCATCAACACTCAATTGATTGAGCTTCCAACTTAAAACTTGGCAATGAAACCTCATTTTTTTGCTTGAAAATATGATTGTTATAGTTGTGCAGCATGCCTGATACGCAACTATAAATTTTGCATTTACATCTCATGATTAAAACAAAATCTCCACAACATGGTAGGGCAGCAAAAATGATATGATAATGTATAACGATCCTCCCTTGATAAAAAATCATTGTGCACAAGAATGCAATCTTCAAGTATTTAGGGCATTTTGATAATTAGGGTTAGGGTTTTCTCTTGATGCTCATTGAAAAAAAGGAAAAAATAGCTCCAAGGGCTCAAATATCTACTGCTTCAGCAAGCAAATCAAGCTTTCCCTTCCCCCTCTTGTCTGTCTCCAACTGCTGCAAGATTTGTTTGAGTGTTATGTTCTCTTTCCTCAAAGTCAAATTTTGTTGATATATGTTCTTCAATTGTTTATGTAGTGACAAGTTTCTTCTCACCATGAATATAGCATTTTCTATTATAGGCTCACAATCATAAAGGAGTTCTATACATTTCATCTTTTCTCTTCTATTCTCCTCCCTCATTTGGATTATCGTATCTTTTTCTTCTCTCAATTTTTTTCTTAGTCTTTCGAAAGTATGATGACCCTCATCATAGGTAGTACTCTTCTTTTATGTTTCTGTTGGTTGGCTCTTTGCTGGTGTTTCTCCCTGAGACTGCAACTTTCTGGTTTAGGATATGGTTAAAGGAACACTAGGCTTAGGTATTTCTTTCACCTATGGACTTTTCTCCACTACCTTCCCTTTACCTTTTGTTCTGGAGCATGTTGGAGTTACAGGCACTGATGTTTCACTTGTCACTGAGATATCTTTCTTGGAG
Organism: Picea engelmannii; assembly: GCA_009831015.1. NCBI lineage: Eukaryota > Viridiplantae > Streptophyta > Pinopsida > Pinales > Pinaceae > Picea > Picea engelmannii. The sequence goes on along the minus strand of ML782599.1, from coordinate 234,999 downwards.
GCCCGTTCCAAGGATTTTTTCTTCGTTTCCCTATTCTCATGCCACAATTGTGCTATGACAAAATGGGATTTCTTTAACTATTCTTGCATATCAATGATAAGGATATATTTGAAAATTGTCACTAGGGAGATCTATTTTTGTGAATGCCTCTTGAGATTCATCAGGTTCTTGTGATGTGCGCATGGCATGCATCCTTTTAAATGTTGACCTAGTAACTAGTTTGTTAGGAATTGTGACCATTTCTAGGGAAAATTGGAATTTTTCCCTTTCTTTTTAGCTTGTTGACTTACTGTAGTTTCCTCAGTTTCCTTTTCCATCTTTTTGACAGAACTATTAGGGACAGATGTGGTGGTATTTGCTACAGATGAAGGTGTATCTCTCATGCTCTGTGAGCTGCTAAAAGAATCAACTGCTATCTTTGATGATGATACAAAAGCTTCCCAATCCTTATTCCTCTTTATAAGTTCTTCTAACACTAACAACTTTATCAATGAAAAATGGAAGAGGCTAGGTTCCCCTTGATATCTCCTTACTTGTACTTTGTCATCCATCTTCCCTAGGCCTTTGAAGAGGTAATAGGGTAGATTCAAGGGTTTCCTACCAGTGAAGTGCATTAAGAGCCTTATGTGATATTAGTAAACCCTAGTGAATCTCCCTTCACATGTAAAAAACCTTTGAATTACCCTCAACAAGTTACTATGATTCTCTAGTAGAAGTTCTCTGGGTATGGTGGCTCCAAAATCAATGTCTCTAAATTCAGGCTTCAAAAATTCATGATAGCAATCTAGATCTAGTTGCATACCTTTGAACCATTTCTCTCCACGAGCAGGGATCTCTGTTGCAACAATGATAGTGTCTTCAAAGACCTAAAATTGTATGTTTCCCACCTTAACTTCAATTCCATTAAAACTAAATGAAAAATCCTTATCCACCTTCATGTTGTACCCTTGGATATTTTCACAAAATCTGATGCAACCCACTTGTTCAAAATAAACCCTAATTGTTGTATCTGCATTCACTAGCCTTAGATCTTGAGGCTCAAATCTAAAAATATCACCACCCTTTGTATTCCTTCCCCTACCTTGTGGAGTTTCCATGATGTTGATGTGTGTTGCTTACCTATGAGAAAAAAAACAAGAGGATTGTGCGTAGGGTAAAACGTAGCACTTGCAGATGCACAACCAATGGGAAAAAATAGGTTTGATGTAGCAAAGGATATGCATTTTAAGGAAAAGTTTGATTTTTTTGGTTCATAAGAAATATTTTCCTTTCAAACATCAACCAGGAGCCTGAAACAACAGTTGGAGGGTGTAAGAGTAAAGGAGGTGATGGTGCACAACACTATGAACAGAATCCCAAACAACCAGTGCACAACAAACTAAATGAAGGGTTTATGATTTGCAAAGAGGAAATATGGAGATTTGGAGCTTTATTGTAGGTAGAATGAGGAAATTTGAAAGAAAAAATAAACTTAAACCACCAGTTGAAAAAATGATTGACTTGTTGTACTTCTTCACTAGATTTGTGTATCACTAGGAAATTGTGCAACAACTTGTGCAACGCTCCAATTGTTTGATGATGCCACGTTCATCCAATGTATTTGAGATTATGATATTTTATGAACCATGAGAGGAATGATTCTAACTGATTTGTATTGGCCACATGATCTTTCATTATGACCCTTAGTTGATATGACAACCCATATTCTTGATATCAAGACCATATGACTCATGACTCACACTTTATGTTATGACCTTATATAAACAAATTTATTAATCACAAACCCATTGACTCATGTCATTACTTTCACTTAAGAGAAAATGCCATGGTATTTATGAGACCAAGGCATGACTTTACCCTATCCAACATATTTAAATCAGACTCTAACAACTTATTTATAGGACACTAATAGTTCACAAGAGAGAACTTTTAAGGAGTATTACTTATGGAGCTCAAAATAAGATTATGGTAGATCAATTTCAAATACTTTATACTAAAAAATCAGAGTTATAAAATACAATCAAAATTGATCCCAAAGGAGTTCTTAGGGTTTTCTAAAAAATAATAATGTATGTTACAATGCATTAAAATAAAGGCGTTCGTCCAATGGACTAGGATTGGGGATCCCATGGACCATAAAGAAAACATGTATAATAAAGTACAAAGTAGAAAGAGGAACATGGGAGGATCTCGAACAACAAAATCTGGAAAGAAGACAGAGATGAAATTTATCAGGATTCAGTTATACTTTGCTAATTAAACAAGAAGAATAACTGAATGAAAAATGATAAGGGAAGAAATATGTGGTCAACATGGACTTACTATGATGGAATATCTCCTTCATTAGCTTTTTGTCGTTTCTTGTGTACCCTTGCTTGTTGCAGTTATATTGCCAATTGTAACTGCTTCTGCTGGTATTTCGAAAATCTTGACAATTGATTTGTTTAAACATTCTTGAATATAATTCCTGAATGGGGCAACGATCACTTCTTATTTTACTTTAATATTAAGCAACTCATTTTCGATTCCTCTATGATCAATTTTTGAAAAATTTTCTCAATATCTTCATTTCTATTGGTATACAAAACAAGTCATCTTTCAATATCATCAAGTGTGAACTCAATCATAGTATCAAACTTTTCAACTAAAGCCTTTTTTAATTTTTCAATTTTCTCTTCAAATTGCTATCGAATCATGAGCATTGAATTGGAGATAAACTTAGGGTTTGAGACTTCAATAGTGGTACCAATGATATCTAAATTAAGAATTGTTGAATATGCTTTTGTCTTACTTCTTGACAAATCAATCAATTGAGTTGACAATCCCTTCAATACATTGATTCTTTCAATCCAACAAGCATTGAGTTTCTCGATGCAGCTCAGGGAAGGTAAATATTCTTGCTTTCGCATATGCTCTGTCATTGTCAAAACCTTTATTGCAAACATTACAACTCCATCTGTATAGAAACCTTCATCATTTTTCAGATCTGTATTCAAGTATTCTCTAGTGTTTTGAATTATGAGGCCTATAGAGGCAAAGATTTTTTCCTCTGAGAAATCCCATAAATAAAAAACCAAATACATTATTTTCTTTATATTTTCCTCGAAAAAATGTCGAGTGGCAATAATCGAGCTTGAAATTCCTTTCACTCTAGCACTTGACTCTGGGGTTTCTTGAAAACTTTTCTCGGACCAAATCATGGCAAAGAGAGAAGCAAAAATAGATGGAGGCATGAGAGTTTCTTCCAATTCCTTAATTTTCTCTTTCAACTGAGCATTTTCTTCCTCCATATTGGCAATTGAAAAATCAAGTGCATCCCCTGTAACTTTGTGAATGGATGAAAATCTATAAGGCAACATGTTTCGTGTATCAATGGTAGACCACAAATTTCCACTTTTACTCTTCGTGGTTCTTTCAAAGATCAATTTCTTAGAATCTCTGTCAAATGAGGCATTTTGTACAACAAAAGTCTCTTCATCAGAAAATATCGCATACTCAACCATAAGTGCAGAAATATGTTGTACATATTCTATAGCCAGTTCTTCTTCATCTGGGAAGGTGATATTTTTTATATCCACATCCAAGTCCATATTATCCAATAGTAAATCATGTTCAGGTGCATGTGTTTCTCCTCCCTCTTGCTGTGAATTAGTTATTTTTCTCTTAATCTTTAACTTGTGGGGGTTCTATAAGTTCTCCTTATGAGGGTTTCTTTCTTCATCATCCCCTCAATTATTACTCTGTATTTTTATTTGTTATGATGTCTCGGTATGAGGGTTTATCCTGGGTAGAACACTTCTTCGAGAAACAATGGGTGATTGGGAATTATTTTCATTTGAAGGCTTACCCCTTTCCTTATGATGTTATGCAATACTTATTATAATTTCTATATCTTCAGAATATATGTCAACTTCTTGAATATTAGGGTCATGGTTGTCATTATATTCTTCTCCACTTACAAATGAGTTTATGAGTGCAGGGTTGAGTCCGAATGAAATCAAATGATTGTAAAAAATATGACTGGGGTCAAACCCCTTGATTTCTTCTGCATATCTCAAGTTGGAATGGTCGAAATAGGAAGCATATTCATCGATCTTGGAGATTCCTTTGAGAATAATTTCAACAACTTTCCAAGGAAGAGGTATAAATTTATTTTTTCGTTTCTTAGAAAAGGTGTGAAACCAGAATTTGTATTTTCTAACTATCTCAATAATAAACAACTTATAAGATACATAATATGGAAGAAAGATAGTTTTTTCATTAGAACATAAAACTCTGATGATATTGTAATCATCCATTTTTTCAAGAATTTATTTCCCTTTTAGAAACGTTGACACCTCCAATGAGAGTCGGGAAGTATCTTCCCCAAATATTAGCTTCTTAAATTTAGACACAAAATCATTATATACTTCATAGAAATGGTGGCCAACTTTCTACCTCCATAAAGCTTGATACCACATGGTCACATAGTTCACCTTTGTGTTTACCCTTCTGGAAATATTCAAACCATTAAAAGCATGACAATAGGTGATATAATATATCAAATAGGATGAAATATAAAATTTCTTCTCGATCTTGATATTCGTCAATTGTGCAGTAATCTCATTTGAAATAATCTTCTCCCAGTCAAAGATTTCATTTTTGTGAATCGTGAAATGCAATATATACAATGCCAATCAAGGAAGGGTTTATGTAGATTCTTGGCCAACAATTCAAGCAAATAACCAGGAAATTTGATTATAGGTATTTTTCAAAGAACTTACTTGAATGCTAGATATGTCTTCTGTCATTGATGCATGATCCTGTAAATACTCTTGAAGAAGTTCGATTCCATTATTTTTTCTTTTTAGAAAATTCTTGGATTCTTCCCCTTTGTAAACCAAGTTTGGTTCCAACAATTTAAACATCTTCCTAAATATTGAAGGCACCAAGGGAACATGAGGACTTATCTCAAATGGGATGGTCCTTTTGTTCTGGATGAATTTTTTTATGCACCAGGCAACAATATCTTTGCATTCGAAGACCTATGGGACACAACCTGCAAGAACTATCCCTGAAGTCCACACCATGTTGTTTTCTTTAACCAACATATTTGAATAGTACCAATACGACTGAGACCAATGATAGTTCTGATCTTCTCTGGAGAAGAGATTCATGATATCTCCACATAACTATTGTTTTCTCATGACTAACTTCATTGATTTGGTGAGCTTTTATTGTAGTATTACTTTGCAGAGTAAAATAGTTTTAAGTTAGGTTTATTTCAAAGAAATCATTAACTTGAAATAAATGAGGTTTTCCTTGATATAAACACCATTAATTAACGACCATTTCAAAGATGAAATTAGTAGTTGAGTCCTTAAATATAGCATTAAATCTATCTCATGAGAAGTAAAAGAAGGGACAAGTGACAACAGAGAGTCAGAGTGAGCGATTAGAATGGAAGGGAAAGTCTGGGAGTCTGAAATTCCACAAGTCCAAAATTCTGAAATAGATGAAATGGTTAAATGTTGAGATACATTGAGCAGACTGTGAGAGGAGTGAAAGCATAATATGTAAGTCTGTGAGTCTGCGGGTCTACAAAAATAAACTAAGTGTTGAGGTAGACTAATGTATGGATAAAAGTAACATAATACAATTCCGATATTTTGTGAGCCCTCCAACCCAAAAACATAGCGAAAATGACTAAGTGTAGTAATATTGATAAAACAAAGAAAAGGAAAAGGGGATATAGAAGATTCAGGAATAATTTTATAGAAGGGGAAAATAAAAGGTAAGAAAAAAAAGGGAAGATAGGAAGAAAGGGGAAGAAAAAATGGGACTCAAGAAATGGATCCAGCAATGGGATGATAACCCCCCATGGGTTTTCAATAATCCAATATCTCATGACCAAATGTACTATCCTTTCAGCAATGGAGTCGAAATATATAGGATATACAAAAAATAAAAACAAAAAACTATGTACAAGGAGAAAAGAGTGTTTCAAGCAAAGAAACTTTTCAAGTGTTTCCTGTTGACAGGAAACATCAACATCTTTCCCTTCATATCTTTCAGCAAGTATGATTTGAAACCTGGAATTTTCTCATTGAGGTAAGGTCCAATCCAAAGTGCCTCGAACTTCCTATGTATCGACGACTTCTCTTTCGCTTTGTTCCAAAGAAACACCAATTCACCCTTTTGAAAATTCTTGATTGTTGTACTTTGATCGAAATATTTTTTAACATTATGTTTCCTCTATGATATCTTCTTCAAAGCCTCACTTCTTTATTTTCCTAATCTCAACAATTGATTTAATCTCTTCTACAAAGGGGGATCATCTTTTGTGTCCTCCAAGTTGACTACATAAATCAAAGCATTCAATTCAAGGCCAATTGGAATCTTCGCTTCTTTTCCATAAACTAACATGTAAGGAGACATCCCAATGTTATCCTTTGGCGTCATTCTGCTTTCCCATAAAGAGTCTGTCGAATTCAAGTGCCAATTTTTCTGATTTTGATCAATAGTCTTCTTCAGGATTTGAATCAATCTCTTATCTGTAGACTCAGCAAGGCCATTTCCTTGTGGATAATAATTCGATGATTGTCCCATCACAATGCATATTCTCTGCAAAAAATTGTGAACTTTGATCCAATGAAAATTGAGCTATTGTATATAATAAGTTTCTTTGGAACACAAAATATCAACAAGACATTATCCTTGAGGAATTTAATCAATTCATTACAATCAACCCTTTTCATTGTTGTTTCTTCCTTCCATTTAGTGAAATAGTCTGTAGTAGTGAGACTGTACATATTCCCCTTACATGATTTTGGATTTATCGGCCCAATGACATCCAACCCCCATTGTGTGAATGGTTGTTCTACTTATATGGGTTGTAAAGGCATTGCATACATCTTCATCTTACCTGATAATTGTTGGTAGGGAAGGCATCTTCTCACCATCACATATGATTCCTTGAAAACTGATGGCCTATAATATCTGACTCTTATTATGTTTTGTGCTATGGAAGTAGGTGCAAAATTTCCTCCACATATGCCTTCATGAAATTATTGTATCAACTCTTGGGCCCTTTTTTCATCGACACAACTCAACAACATGTCATCATAGTTTCTTCTGAATAATATCTCAACAATCAACACATTTTGTCTTGAATTCATCTTTAAAGTTATTCTTTCCTTTGGAGTCATGCTAATGGGAAATTGACCAAATATTAGATAAAATGCAATGTCTTTGTACCACTTTGAGCCAGATATAGGCTCTCCATATGAAATCAAAATAATTCCATTCAAGGAATCACTATCCGCAATGAGTTTTCACAATCCTTTCCCTTTGACTGTTTTCAAAGGCTTGATTTCAATGTCATACTCCTGAATTTTTTCCAGCCAGTTTGCCCATTTTCCTTCTCTTAATTGATGGTTCAAAAGAATCTTTACTGGGGAGGATGGAACATAAGCTATGACATGATAAATTCAAAATATACATTCGAAAATGTGCTACTTCTTTCACGAGAGACAACACCTGCTTCTCCAACACTGAGTATCTTAGTTTGTAGTCATGGATAGTCTTACTCATAAAGATGATTGGTAACTCTTCACCTTTGACATTTCTTTCGGTAAGGACTGATGTTATGACACTTTCTGTAGAAAAAGAATAAATGACAAAGTCTCTTTGAAAATCTAGACTAATAAGCATCAATGTTGTAGTAATTTCTCTTTTAATGTTATTAAAGGCCTCCTATGTGTTTCAATTCCATTCTAACCTTTGGTATTTCTTCAACAATAGATTAATCGGTTTCACTATGCTCGTATAATCAGGAACAAACCTCCGTACAAAATTTATCTTTTCAAAAAAATATTGCACTCCTTTCTTAGAAGATGGAGGATTGAGTTCATTAATAACCCTGACCCTTTCTGGATCAATATAAATTCCTTCTTTATAGACAATATGCCCCAATAACTTCCCTTCAACTACAACAAAAAGACTTTTCTTTGGATTTAGAGAAACCCCATACAATCTACATCTTTCAAACACCTAGCTCAGATGATGGATATGTTCGTTTCTTGTCTTTGAATGGACTGTTAGATCATCCTGGTAATCTACCATAAATTTTCCTATCAAGCCTTAAAATTCATGGTCCATATCCCTTTGGAAAGTAGCTCCAACATTTTTCAACCCAAATGGCATCTGAGTGTAAGCATATGTCTCCCAAGGTGTTATGAAAACCATCTTAGGCTTGTCTTCCTCTACAACTAAAACTTGATTGTATCCAAAAAATCCATCTAACATGGACATACAAGCAAACCCAGTGACTTGTTGAAGAAGGAATTCCATGTTAGGAAGAGGATAATTGTCTTTTACACTTGATTTATTGATATCTCTAAAATCCACGCACATCCGCATTTCCCCAGTCTTTTTCGTCACAACCACTGGGTTTGAGAGCCAGTCAGAATGTCTGATGGGATATATTATTAAAACTTTCTTCAATTTTTCCAACTTGATCTTCACCAATGGTTTTAACTTGGGATTCATCATTCTTATTGTTTGCTTAAACGGATTTTCTCCTTCTCTTAATGGAATAATATGTTGAAATATTGATTTATCATAGGATTTTAGGTCATCATAACTCTAAGAAAAAACATCAAAATATTCTTTGAAAAGGGTGACATATTGATCAAGTTCTTCAGATGTACAATAAATTCCCAAATTTACGTACTTCTCGGAACTATCATTTCCAAGGTTGACTTTCTTTGTTTCTTTTACTTTCTGGACTGATACTTCTTCCTTGATACTTTTTGTATGATCATCTCTTGTGAAAGGAGACTCGGATTGGACACAATTATTTAGAACATGGGAAATGTCATTATCTTCATCATCATTTTCATTTGCTAGAAAATCCTTTTAGTCTTCATCATTTTCAAACACTTGGATATAATCTTGGTTATCTAGCACCGAGGGTCAAAAAAATCTTTTTACTTGAAAATATGTCTCACTTTGGATGCCATATGGATTTGAAAATGAAGCGGCCAATGCTAAATAATCTAATTTTTTATTTTTATCCCTTGGAATAAAAGATATATTGAAGGAACTAAAGGCCTCCATTAATTCATTCACTCTTTTGAAATATAGCTAGAGCCTTTCCTTTTTAATCTTATACTTATGAGTGATCTGATTTACTACCAACTCTGATTCCCCGATCACAATCAAATGTTCAATATTCATCTCCATCGCCAGGATAATCCCCTGAATTAGGGGTTTATACTCTGCTTCATTATTTGTGGAAGGGAACTCCAGTATAATGGAATGTGGGTATACAACCTTCTCAATGATTTTGAGGAAGATTCCAAATCCACTTCCTGGACTTGAACAAGCTCCATCGAATGACATTCTCCAATATCTGACAAAACAATTATCTACCCTCTTTATGTCCTCGATTTGCTCCATATGTAGGATGGCATAATTCCCAATACCAACATCTATATAGTCTTTCATCAATTTGTTATCCTTCTTTTCTGTAGGGATTTTATTCAACATTTTATTGAATTTGAAATTGAAATCCCTTATCCTCTCATTTTTCTTTAGACATATTTGGGTGAATTTGGTAAGAAGAGTATGATACGTGACTGGAGGAGCAAACATATTTAAGAACATAGTTTCAATATAATCAAATGAGTCGATTGATCTTGTGGGAAATGATGTGTACCATTCATAAGCTTGGCCTAGAAAATTTTGGAGAAACAACCTCACCATCACATCATCATGTTCGATAAGATGAAAATAAAAAACATCCCAACACAAATCAACATGTCTTTTAGCATCAATCATTCCATCTCCAGAAAATGTCTTCAAGGAACCTATAGAAAGAACTAGGAGCTCATGTTGTTCTCCTCGAAGGTCAAGAGTGGAGTCTCTTACCCTTCTTAGGTTTCTGTAGGGTAAATTCATGGATCTGGGTAACACTTTCGTGACAATCGGATCTCCAAAATTCCTAAAGACGTTTTTTCGGCCGAACTTTTTTTTTTCGGTCGAAAGATAATTTTTTCGGCCAAACAATTGAACGTCAAATCGAACAGTACATTGACGATGCCCTCGATTTTCGTGTAAAATTTTAGCCCGACGGATTTTTTTCATCTGACAATATTCTTTCAGCCGAAATATATTCTAGTCGAAAACATATTTCGGCCGAAAGAATATTTCGTCTGAAATAGTCTTACAGCCAAAATATCTTTTCGGCCGAAATAGTCTTTCAGTCGAAATAAATTTTCGGCCGAAATATCTTTCGACCAAAAGAATGTTTGGGCAAAACAAATGTTTATGTATTAACCTCACATTGTAACTGTATGTTCTTTTGAGCTCTTGGCGGGTGATAGTGATAGTGAGGTCTTTTGAGTCATTTGACATGTTGCTTATTGTGGTTGTTTGTTGCAGTGGTTTGTCGTTTAAGTTGTTGGCACGGTCTGTTGGTGGAGCTGTTGGTGCAGTTTGTTGGCAGAGCTTGTTGCGGTCATTTGTCATTTGAGTTGTTGGTGCGGATTTTAATTTTTAATTAAATTTGTGTTGTGACATGGCCGTGGGTGTCCATCTATGTGGCCAAGCTGCAACTATATAAATATATAAAACCTTTTTTTTCAAGATGATTTGCAACTTTTTAAAAAGTTTCAGATAATTGTCAGGAGTAGGGATTGGGTGAAGAGTACAATTTATAAGTTTCAGATTATGTAAACACAGGTAGCTATAAGGGTTATCTCTAAGCTAAACGTTATTGATGTAACTAAGAATTCCATAAGTTGTACGCAGTTGAATTCTCCTTGTAACAGACTAGTATAAACAAACCAGTAACACAAACATTACACTAATTACGAGCTTTGTAATCACTAGTATGATATGTAACCAGAACAATGGTGGTGACTATGAACATAGCTTTAGCTTTATTAGGATAAACAGTACCCTTTGAATGCCATTATGATTTGAGTATTAAGTATTGGACACTACTCTAAGTTTATCTATACAACTGTATTGAATCTTTTTGATATATCACAACCACCTACCGTATTTAGCTTATCGGTATGGCTTATTCCTATAGTCATCACCCTATCTCTATCTAATACTCGGATGTGGTTGATTAACTAGTAATATATAAAACCTTTTTTTTCAAGTTGTTTTGCAACTTTTCAAAAAAAATTAGATAGCTATGAGGAGTAGGGGTTGGGTGAAGAGTACAATTTATAAGTTTCAGATAGATGTTAAGAGTAGGGGTTGGGGTGAAGAGTAGGGGTTGGGGTGGATATTTGTAATTTGTAATTTAATTTTGATTTGTAATCTAATTTGTAGATTTGTAATTTAATTTGTAGATTTGTAATGTAATTTAATTTATAGATTTGTAATTTAATTAGTAGATTTGTAATGTAATTTAATTAGTAGATTTGTAATGTAGATTTGTAAATATATTGCAAATAAATCTATTCTTCTATTTATTTATTTTTAAATATAAATCTGTTATTCTATTTCTTTAAATATAAATCTATTTTTTTGTTCTTTAAATATAAATATGTTCTTCTATTTCTTTAAATATAAATATGTTCATCAGTTCCTATTTTTATATTTAATAATAAATCCGTAAATCTATATATGTATATATAACTACATTGAATTATAAAGCATTTACTTCCACTAAAAACAAATTATACATCTAAGTACAGGAATTATACAACATTTATTGTCACTAAAAACAAATTATAGGTAAAGATATTAGTCTGTGCCTGAGCAGTCGACCAGGAGCCGAATCTTTCATGTTTCACTCTAGTGTTAAAGATTTAGATTCAAATGCCTTATTTTTCTGTGCATAGATAATATCTTATTAAAATTGGTTGTGACTTGGCCACGGGGACCAGCCCTGTGGTCAAGCCGTGGGAATGCCCTAGTTTGAGAATTTTTATCAAACCAAACCCTTATAATATTTTGATCTAATAGAATCAATTGTCACATTTTGGTAAAAGAGTATATACATATATATGAAAAATTACATGTTTATATGTTCAAATTATACACATAAACAATAAATTTATAAACAATATGGATTTACTTAAAAATGTAAATTTGATATAAATAATTTATAAACAATATGGATTTAATGAATTTGGTATAGACATTTAACAATCAAGTATTAAGTTTTTAAATTTGATATAGACATTTAACAATCAAATATTAGGAATAGAGTAAGCATTTAAGTGATTAGTTTGTGCCTGAGCAGTCAACCAAGAGCCGAATCGACTGTCTTTCACTCCGGTGTTATAGATTTAGATTCAAATGCCCTGCTTTTATGTGCATAGATAATCTCTTATTAAAATTGGTTATGACTTGGCCGCGGGGAGCCATCCCTGTGGCCAAGCCGTGGGCACACCTACGGATTGGCCACATGGCTACCCCCTGCGACGAAGTCACAGACATTTCAAACGTTTTGTATTTTATAAAAATTTCATAAAAATTTCAAACTCAGTCGCGTACATACGTGAATTGCAGTAGGAAGAGTTGCCTATATACGCAAGTTGCATGTGTATAAGTCGTGTATATGTCTGAAGGTTTGATTATATCCAAGTATGATAAATATCATTGTGATATATCTATATCTACACTTGAGTTGGGAGTTTCTGTTATTGGTATTTTCTGTGATGAATACTTGAGTGGTGCACTCAAGGGTTTTTTGTCTTGGAGATTAGGGTTTCTTGCCATAGATCTATTTTGTCTTATGTATTCCAGCAGAAAACTTATTTGATGTTTATGAGAAAACCATAAAGAACTTTGTACGAACAACTTACAGGAGTTGTAGGTTCAAAGGTTTCGGACAAAAGTATTTTCTGAGGCATACACGGGTTCCTATGGGAACAGTCACATACATACGCGATCTGTCTGATGTAAAGTCGCATACATATTTTAAAGTCTGAAACAAAAAAAAATTGGAGACACTGACAGTGACAAAAACAGTGGCAGGCACAGGGACAGTGATAGAGAGAGTTACAGTAGAAGTTACATATTAGTATAACATATTGATGGACCATTATATGATGCATGGACAGGTCCAAGGATCGTTAAAGGAATAGAAGATCATGGTATTCATAATGAAGTATTATTAAGAAATTGATCAGTGTTCTGGTAGAGAAGAAACATCCACAATAGAAGCAAATTACAGTGGTAGCATATTGTTCACAGTGATTACACGGAATCTTGCAGAAAAGACAGGGGGAGACATACCCACAGGGGGAGACATACCCACAGGGGGAGTTATTCTTTTTCCGATGATTGGTTACAGCATGTATAGTGTCAGGAGGAGACATGTCGACATGAGGATTTAACTTTTGGTCAAAGAGGAAGAGAAAGAACAGAGGCATGAAGACAGAGGGAACAACCCCAAGAGGAGATACCATTTTCCATTGATGTCAAAGGGAGAGAGATAAAAACATTGATGAAAAGTGATGATCATAGGGGGAGCCTGAGCATGAGTTTTACCATGTCTAAGTGTTGTCATCAATGTTGGTGTTTCCATCAATGCCAAAGGGTTAGACTGTTGGACTAAGTTTTCATTGATGTCAACGGTTTGATGTCAAAGGGTTGATGTCAAGTGGTCTCATGGTGATGTGTTGTCATTGATGTCAAGGTTGATGTCAATGGGACTTGTATTAGTAATGTCATGTCATGGTTGATATCAAAGGTAGTCGATGACCATGGATAAGAATGCTCTCATGAATGCTCTTATGTAGGAAGTACCAAATGGATGAACTCCAAAGTGGTCCCCTTATGATGAAAGCCCTCATGGGAAGATTCTCTTGGTTATATTTCTCAAAGTGGCCCCCTTATGGTGAAATCCCTCACAAGAAGATGATTTGCAAAGTCCAAATGGTTAAGTGGTTGAGTAATCCTAGATGTGTGGTCATGAAGCCTGAAATTGTGTGGAAGAAAAGAGGTTGAATAATAGGTCAATAGGTTATCATATCTATATGGATGGATAGTGTTCGTCATGTCATTTCTAGTGATATGTGGTATGTAACATAATTCTTCACGGTTAGGGAGATATGGCCTTGAGAAATTGGAGAACCCTTTAGAGTAATCTAGAAGCCCATAGAAGGTCAACAAGAAGTGAAAAGATTCTAGAAATTCTTAAATAAGATTCCCTAGTCAAAGTAGTTTCAAAATAAATTAATTAAATAATAAAGTGGTTACAACAAGAAGTGGTGATTTTACTATTTATGAATAAAATGGTTGCAAGTGGGTAAAGTAGTTAAGAGTGGGTTAGCCCTAAAAGAGGGAAGTTGGGTAAAACAGTTAGAAGATAACCCCTAAAGGAAGCTACTTTGAGAGTATAAATAAGAGAGAAAAGGTCTCCCATTTACACCTACTTGAATATCTATTGAACATTATTGAATATATATTTTGTGAAAGGTTATTTGTAGGTATAAATTGACATATCTGAGAAAGCGTAGGTCTGGAGTTACGAAGGAAATTCGAGGGTAAAGTCTCAGAGTTGCAGCAAACTCAAGTAACCCTAATCTCTAATGCATCTACGAGTTGCAGGTTAGAAGGGCATGGATGTATGCAAGACATAGTGGCGTAAAGCGCGGATACCCGTTGGATGTAGAAGAGAAAAGAGAAGATATGTAGAAGGGTTTGTGCAAGCTTGAGAAGTGATGTCTAGTCCAGGTAGCTAAGGCTGAGGTTGTTCTATTGGTCTGATATCTGAGACACCAGGTCAGTTACAGTGTGAAAAGGTAAGTCTATATTCTTATGAGTTTGTATCTTATTGATGTTGTGGAGCATGCTTGAGGCATGACTTGGTAAGGTTTGGTATATGCTCTCTTGGAGGTATGGTATATGTTGTAGTAAATTTTTTGAGACAGATCTATTGAAGAACAGTGTTGGTGTGTGTCTGAGTGTTATTGGTATATCTTATGGAACATTGTGAGAGGTCTTTGTTGGTGATCTTGGTATATGGTTAATACATGCTTGATGTTATATAACAATGAAATTATAGCACATAGTTTGTTGTAAGGGTTTATGGTTTTCAATTATGGATGGTATGATGTATTTCTAGAGGCCCTTTGTTGGTTAGCTTGGAGTATGTTCTTGTGCATGTTTGATGCACTTGTCATGGTTGGTACTTGGTTGTGCTTGGTAGAGGCATGTGTTGGTGATGGTTGTGAGTTATTATGAGTAGTTTCAGTTTATGCACATCCTAGTGATATTGTGTATACGGTTGAGAGTTGTCTTGGTGACTGGATATGTTTTGGGTGATGAGCTTATCTATACATATAGTTGGCACAGATTCTTTGGTACAGGTTGTTGCAGGTTTATGGTACAGGTTGATATGACAGGTTCTACAGTGACAGTCTGATAGAAACAGAGACGGTGATGGTGATACTTAGTGAGTTTGTGGTAGTATGTGAGTTGCAGTGAGGATAGGCACGGACATCCACGAGTTGTAGTTAAGAATGGTGTGGATACCTGCATGTTGCAACATAGACAGGTCTTGGATCTGTAGAAAATATTTGAATATCGTTGGTACAATTGGACATATCATTTTTTTTCTACAAGCTAGGTATTGTACTTGAGGGTTGGAATCCTTACATCTCAGTTGGTGCTGAGATCTGCAAGCTGAGTCTTGTAGTTGAGAGTTGGTACTCTCTTGGAGTTGGTGCTCTTTTCAATTGGTGATGATAAACCCCCAGAGATTGTAGTCTTCATGTAACGACATAATACAAAATATTACACATATATCTGGTGTTCATTCTGTTCATTATGATAGTTCTCTATTATTGATGAATGTTCTTGATATATGCAAGTAGCTAATAGTGAATGTAAGTAATGAATAATAATGTTTGAAGTAGTTGTTAACTAAAGGAAGAAAGAATTGTAAAAGAGCCACACATTGATTCACCCCCCCTCTTAGTGTGGTTGATGTGTCCAATAGGAAGGAGAGTGTCTTTGTGGTCTAATTCAGAAGATCAAAAACAAAAGTAGTGTCCAAGGAAGTATATGAAACTTCAAACATACACATGAAGTGAGGGTGGAAGGTAGGAGAAAGGGAGTATTGTATTCCTTTACATGTTGAATCTTGAAACAGAGAGTTGCATCTTCCTCAAGTTGGTGCTTGAAAAAACAGAGGATTGAAGTCCTTTACAGGTTGGAGCCTAATCTATAGGGAGTTGGTGCTTCCTCAAGGTTGTGCTTGGAAAATAGGGGATCTGTGTCTCCTTGAGTTGGTGCTCAAACAAAGATAGATTGGTTTCTCTTACAAACTATAAATTATAAATAATATATAATTTTTATGATTGTTACATTTAAAATCTAGAGCTCTGTACATTCTTGTTGACAAATTGTTATAAATTAATAAATAATTAATTTGATTTGAGAAAAAGAAGCAATATTGATTCACCCCCCCCCCCCCTCAATATTGAACAACATTCCAACAATTGGTATCAAAGCAAGTTCCTTCACCACAGTCTAATCACTTGAAGGCAGATTCTGAGAAAACCAATGGATCAATAAGAATGAATGGCCTCAAACAGAGCACCATTGTTCAAAGGAAATGATTATGCAATTTGAAGTATAAGGATGAGAAGTTATTTGATGACTCTTGAATGTTATGTTTGGCTATATGTGGTAAATGGTTACATTTCACCACCTACTGCACCTTCAGATGTTGTTGCAAAGAAACTCTACAACGATAATTCAAGGGTTGTTAATGCAATTCTAGGTGGATTTGAAAATCATGTATTTGTAAAAGTGATGCCATGTAAATCAGAAAAATAAATATGGGACAAACTTAAATTCATCTATGAAGGAAATGGAAAAGTTAAGAAAGAAAAACTTCAAACATATAGAGGGCAGTTTGAGAGTCTAAAGATGAAAGAGGAAGAAAACATTGCAGAATATTTTCAAAGAGTTGATGAAAAAGTCAATTCAATCAGATCATTGGGAGAAGAGATGAAAGACACAATTATTGTCCAAAAGGTGTTGAAATCATTACCAATAAGATATTATACCAAGTTATCTACCTTGGAATATTGATAATACCTTGATAAACTTACAATGGATGAACTTCATGGGATTCTTATAGCCTATGAAATGAGAATCATGCAAGAAAAGTCATCAAAAAGGGAAACAACCTTCAAAGCATCAAAAGCAACAAAAAACCATGATCATGTGCCAAATGAAAATCACTTAGACGTATCAGATGAAGAAGAATCTAAATTTATAATTAAACTCAAGAAAGGGTCTGGTAAATACAAAGGGAAGCTACCCCTCAAATGTTTTAACTGTGGAAAAGTTGGGCATTTTTCCTCCAAATGTTGTTAAGGTTTAAGCTATTATTAGAGTTCTTTGCATTTCACTAGATAACAATAACATAATATAGGATCACTAAGAAATACACAATCACAAGAGACACATCATTTATCCTGGGAAACCCTCATGGGGGAGAAACCCAACAAAACTTTGTTATTATAGATAGCTAATACAATGCCAAGAGATAACTCAAACAAATACAGAAAGTCCTCTCCCAATAATGTGCCTCTCTCTCTCTCTCTCTCTCTCTCTCTCTCTCTCT